>JADBJO010006157.1:122500-137500 GCA_016801955.1 Conus betulinus
CGTTTCATGCGCACACTGAACAAACACGTCAGAGCATCATCGCCTGTAAATCTGAACTGGAAGGCCCAGCTTCCCACTTTCCTACGTCAGTACCGAGGTACTCCACATTCTTCGACCAGTGTGTCTTCTTTTGAAGCCCTGACCAACAGGAAAATGAACATTGGTCTACCCAGCTCTTCCCGGGGTATCTTCCATCTCCTGTTCCTGTTCCTGTACGGCTCAGTCACAATCATGCTATCAACAAACAGAAAATGACATCGTATGTTGACCAGAAACGTCACACAAAACCTAGCAATCTTGCACCTGGTGATTTTGACCCGGTGACACACAAAACTCCACTCCCTTTGTCGGATAGATTGGATTAATCCTTACCTTTCTATACAGGGTGTGTCCGCAGGAGTATCAGCCTGCGTA
Source organism: Conus betulinus (assembly GCA_016801955.1). NCBI lineage: Eukaryota > Metazoa > Mollusca > Gastropoda > Neogastropoda > Conidae > Conus > Conus betulinus. The sequence continues at coordinate 122,915 of JADBJO010006157.1, forward strand.
CGCAGAAGAAGGAAGAAGTCCCGGTGAAACAGAAGAAAGAAAACAAACTTTCTACTCCCTTCTGTCCCAGACCTCTGCTGATTACAAACAATAAAGGAAGTATGATGACTGCGCAGCATGGAAATGGTTCTACCATTGTGAGAAATTCTTCCCACTTCAAGAAAATCAAAGGTGTCCAACCAGATGTCATGAGAAAATGTGGTGAAGAAAATGAAGATGATGACAGAAACTATCAGTTCTCTCCTTCTTCTTCCCCATCTCTACTCCAAAGGACCCATGCAGTCTCAACTCCCAAAGCTCCAGCTGTCCCAAAGAATTCCCGTGTCGTTTCCCAACCCCCCTGCGTCGACCCCAGTTCCTTCTATTCCTAATCCTGTGTGTAGTAACACTCAATCTCAGCGACCAGTGCGATAGCGACGTTTCCCCATCATCTGAAAGACTATGACATGATATAAAAAAAAAAAACCTCCAAACAACAAAACAGTCAGCTCACATTGACAATTGCATGATTCTCAAATGCATGCCAGAACAAATTAGCTTGTGAATCATTCGGATTTATATCTTAGTTTATTTATTTATTTTTTTTCCCCACAAGGAGGAGAAGAAACATACATAAGCTAGTATGCATTAAAAGACTGTTGGTGCATGTATACACTTGTACAGTTAGACCAATTACTGATAAAATATGTTCAATTAAAGGTTTGAATACCTTTTGTATGAATACAATATATTTTACACAAATGATAATACTTCGAAAGCGGAACTGGATATGAACCATTTAAAACCAGTGACATTTGAACTTCAAAATTGAACAGTGATCTATGAACAAAAAAAAGTGTTTTGTTTTGCTTTGTTTTATCAAGTCAGAATTGCTGTTTCTATATGTGGAAACCGGACACTGAACAATTGATATTCTTTGAGATAATAATCATATGATGATGAGTATACAGAAGCCTAGAAAATAGATAGTGATTCGCAATGTGAGTAAATATAATTTGTCTTCTAAATTTGGGGAGGGATGTTGTGTCTATTGATTGTATAGTAATTTTTTAAAAATTATTATTATTGATATAGATATCCCAGCATGCTTAGTGGTTCCCATCCTCCGACACCAACGATGCTGTCAAACGACTGCTCAGCTTCTTTTTAATATGATTTATATTACACACGGACTATGTCTGTGCATTCTATTTCATTTTCAGTATGTCTGCATCAGTTTAAGACATAATGTGTGTGTGTGTGTGTGTGTGTGTGTGTGAAGCAAAATCTTCACCCTGTTGTGTGTAAAGCAGAATCTTCAACCCGTTGAAGCTGTCTATCTAAAGAGAAAGCTGTGTGTCATATGTGCGGCGCGAGGCATGTCTGTGTGTTAGTGAGGATGTGTGCGTGTCTATACATGTGGGGGGGGGGGGGGGGGGGGGGGGGCGTCGGTGTGTATGTGGCCTGCGTGTGTGTTTGCGTGTGTGTCAGTGTGGACTGGTATGTAGGCTACGGCACTGACTGATATTCAAGCTCTCTCTCTCTCTCTCTCTCTCTCTCTCTTGTTAAATGCATATCACCGGGTTACATTATACCTTCTACGTATGTTCATTCCGTATAAAAAATTATTACATTTTGTGCTTTGCTTGCTTGCTCTTCCATTTCCCTTGTTCTCCTCTCTCTCTCTCTCTCTCTCTCTCTCTCTCTCTCAAAGGCTTTTGATGTAACTGACCACAAATTATTATGCAGGAAGCTTTTATCATATGGTATAACAGGAAATACCTTCCAACTAATCACATCACTCTCAGAAGACCGTCAACAAATCGTTTATATCAACACCAATTCATTAGAGAAGCTACCTATCCAACATGGCGTAACCCAGGGTTCTGTGTTAGGCCCGTTGCTGTTCTCAGTAGAAAGAAACTCGTGGAGAGCGTGGCAGCAGAGAGTCCTCAGAAGAGAAGCCCCCTTCAAGCGAGTGTTTCGGCCCTTATCTCCTGACACTCTAGGGGGGTTTGGGCCACACCCGGTTCATGACTCCGGATGTCCCTCTGCTGCCTTTTTTTTTTTTTCCCATCTTGGGATGAGCCATGACTGGGATTCGAACCCATGCCCTTCTGGACATGCTCATTTCCACTTAATGACTCGCGCACTAATCACTGAGCCACAGGGACACCTGATGTTTGTAGGAAAGTTAAGCCTTATGAAGTTCACTTTTGTTCCTCCTTGACCAGATCCAAATTGAACACCTCTCTGCCGCTTCTGCCATTGCTTTCAGGGCTTTGGTTTTTTCCCTCCCTGCAACTGAGAGCTGTTTCATGAGGCTGTATGCAGACGTTCCCACAAACCCCCTAGCTCCAATTTCTGCAGTGAGGACTTTGACCTGATAGCCTTCTCTCTCTCAGGCTGTTTGCCAGATCAGCATACTTTTCAGTCTTGTAGATCTGAGCTGCCTCCATTCTGTTCTCATATGGCACTGTGAGCTCGATCATGATCAGCTGCTTGGTTGACTGAGAGTGTAATACTATGTCTGGTGGTCTCATGCCACTCTTGCTGATAATCTCTGGGTGACTATTCCATTCTGGGAGGTCTGCTGTGCACTCCCAGTCATCTGCCCCGTCCAGTAGACTCTGCCTGCATGTTCCGAGTGGCACTGTTGTTCTTGGCCATGATTCGCTGCCTCCTGCCGTGAAGAATTTGCGGGTGCTTTTGGAGTCCTGATTTTCCCTTTTGTGTGTTGGTACTAGCCCAGACTACTTGTACAATCTCTTTGAGCACTTGGTTGTGCCTCCATGTGTACCTTCCTTGAGCCAGGGCTACTTTACATGAGCTTAGGACATGCTCCACTGTTTGTTGTTTTTCATGGCAAAGGGGGCATGAAGGGTCGTCTGTTTTTCCCCACTTCACCAGGTTTGCATTTGAAGGCAGAAGGTCATATGCAGATCTGAGAATGAAGCTGATCCTGAGAGGGGCCATGTGCCAAATGTCATTCCAAGTGAGACTTCTTTGGAGTGCATTTCTCCCACGTTGTCCATTGCCCTTGCTGGCTCTGCTGGACTGCTTTTTTTGGGGGTCTTTGTTGGTCTTCTTTTCTCATCTCCTGAATCATCATGTCTCTTTTGGCTTTTCCTTTGGCCTTTGACCACCATTCAGTTTTGGTCACCCCCAGTCCTTGTCTGTTGGTCTGTGTGTGTCCTGTTATTTCTCTGATCTTGAGACTTTCTTTTGCAGTGTAGCCGGGTGCTAACTGTGTGTATTTCTTGATCGCCCGTCGTAAACAAGACATTTTGTTCATGAGTTATCTTCCCCCATACCTCCCTTGGTTGAATCTCATTTTTTTTTTTTGTGTACATTCCTTAAATCATGAATACCTCAGAACCTACATAGTTGTGTATACATCGCCGAGGTCACAAAAATTTATGTATTCTATTCACCACAATCGTATTGGACCGAGAAGTCCATATTTTCCCTAAAACTGGTATTTCGACCAAATTAATATTGGCGCCATTTTGAATTGTTCGACGAACAAACCGTAAATAATTCTTGATTTCACAAAAAGTATGAGAGGATCCAAAGAATCCATGAATGCGCATTGAAAGTAAAGTCCAAAAGCTCTCATTTCGTATATCGCATGGCTATGATCTTTTCTGTACAAGCATGCGACTATACGAAATGACTGACGGCGCCGGTCTCTTGAGCGAGTCGCCTTCTTTGTTCATTGTCGGCGTTCTGATCTAAATTGTTGTTTTATGAAATTCAGACTTTCCTATCGAAATCCTTTTAATAACTTCATTTCTATGCTAGAAGCAACCGAAAATATATAAAGATTATCATCCGATTGACATTTCAACGGAATAACATTTTTTATCGAAAATCGTGTTAAAAGCACATGGCGACGGCCATGTGACGATAAGGCAAGTTGTGTTTTCTATCAAATTTTAAACACAAAGTTCTCCCCGCAGACGGCATCTTGGATAATGAAATTTATATGTATAAAAAGAGCAAAATGCCAGCTTTTCAGTCATTACAAAATTATTTCATGCTGTTAAGTATTTTCGTTGAAATAAAGGAAAACATGACGTAAACTTGTTAAAAGTGGGTTCATTCTCGGACTTTAATTGCCAATAACTTTACACAGCCACAAAATTGTCAATATGATTTATTGCGTTTTATTCCTTGGGTTTCTGAGGTTTTCATTGATACCTAATATGTTTGGACACCTTGACCGTACGGCGAGCTAGACAACGCAGAAGCTGCGACATATAGCACAAATTTTATCATTTGCTGTCTCGCGAGGCTCACTTTGCCTGCGGCGCTGCGTTGCCGGCTTTGCGGTCCAGTCAAGGTGTATATAAGTGAGGCGCGCAGCGTGAGTAAGAGACCGAGTTCACTGCGAGTGTGGCGTAACAGTGGACGCCAGGGGGAGGTGGCAGCTCTCCTTTGAGGGGAGAGGTGGCAGCTCTCCTTTGAGGGACACTGATGTGAGAGATCAGTGTCGGGCGGCGCAGACAACCTTCCAGCCATGTGGGTGACGGCGGGTCTAGCCTGTGTCGCCGGGGGACGGCTCTTGGAGATGTGGGGCGATTGGCGAAGGAGCGCTGCCTGACTGCGACTACCGTGGCCTGGAGGATACCGTGCTGTTTTGAGGGGTGGCAAACACGGGGGCACTCCTAGGGGGTTGGGCTGAAAAATTGCCCTCTCGGCCGCAGTCAGCGAGCGCCCGCCATGTTTTAGGGGCTTGTGCAGCGCTCCAGCGACTTTCGTCCTGCTTCCTCTTGAGGCGGCCTCACGCGGCACAGGACCATTGCCACCCGAGCATGAAGAAGGCCGCCCGGCCCTGAGGACAGCCTGATGATGTTTGGGGGACAGCAGGCTACACACACCGACGCCCATCGTCGGTCGATCAACAACTTAAAAGTGAACTAACGTTCAAGACCAACTTCACCAAACTTGAACCAGCATTCAAGAGGATAACGACCAGAATTGAGCCAACACGAGCTCTGGGAGACGAATACGACGACCCCCATTGAAACCTACCTACCACTGCCAGATGACAGCAGTTGCCACACAATATGTAGACATGTCTGCAGGAACCTTGTCCTTAAGGGCCACAGGCCGATAGGACGTTAATCTCACCGTCAATAGCAATAGTGAGTAAGAGCAGTGTTCCCCACAGAGAGTGTGTCCCCGAAGCAGAGAGTGTCATCCAGAGTGTGGTCCGCGAGTGAGCGATCGGCGCGTGAGAGTGCTCAGTGCGCTGAGTGCTAAGAGAGAGAGAGAAGAGTTCCCAGGGCAGTGCGCCTGGGTTGAGCTCACCATGGAAGGTCAATAAAAAGGAGAAAAACTCCACATTGTCTCAGTGTCTTCTTGACTGGCTGTCGTCCCTTGGTCCCTGCGCATATCACCATCTGCCTGTCTTCGCCTGCACACCCCTTACCCCTCAGGGACACCATCACAACTGGCGCTGCGAGCAGGATTGGAGACAGAAGGGACCAAGAAGACGACACAGCCCAAGAAGACCGGACACCATGGCCAGCCAACTGCCCCTACCTCTGCACCCTCTGCATCAGCTCCCCAAATTCACGGGTAACGAGAGCAGCAGGGAAGTGGACGACTTCATCCGGGAGGCCAGGCTTGCTCTATACCTGCAGCCCCTGGATGACAGGACAGCCGCCCTCTGGCTGATTGCCGCCCTAGATGGCCGAGCTCGCCAGGAGGTGATCAGGCTGCCAGTGACAGAGATAGACTCCCCAGCCAAGATCCTGACCGTCTTGGAGGAGAACTGGGGAGAGCAGCGGGATGTGGTCACCCTGGCCACAGTGTCTTCAACAGGCAGCAGGGCCAGGACGAGACCATCTTGGAGTATGGCTCCCATCTCCAGTACCTCTGGCGGGAAGTCAACCAGGCTGGGGATGGGATGTTGCCTGCCACCATTCTCCGGGACACCTTCACACGTGGCTTGCAACCAGCTGCACTACGCAAGGATTGTCCGGCATTTTGTCCGGAACCATCCTACCCACCACCTTTGAGGAAGCACGGAAGGAAGCACAAAGGTGGGGATGCGGGACTGCAGCACTGAGGGTGACATCCTTCTCACAGCTGGCACTGCTACTGTTGCCTCGCTTCAAACTCAGCTAGAGGCACTCGGGGCCACAGTCGCCAGCTTGAGGGAGGAACTGCAGCAGCCACCACCTGCACAGCCACCACTGCAGATCCGCAGCTGTGTGGCAGGAACACAGCGCTCAGGACGACGGCCCAGGTGTAGGCGACGGAAGTCGGCACCTGTGAAAACTGGGGACAAGCCCCAGTCCTCTGCCACTGTCAGCAGCCAGAAGGCTGACAAGCGGCATGGCCCAGCAGCACCCAGACAACGGGTCTGGCCCTGTCAGGGAACTTCAGTGCCTGACAGCAGAACCGACATCCCGCCGTCATCCAAGCCACCTGACTGGAAGAGACCACAGCGAAAGAAGCTGGAACCACCACCAGACTCCAAGACGGACCAGCAGACATTCCCACAGCCCAAACCAAGAACTGCTGGCCACCCTGTGGCCACCCGTGTTCCGCCCCTGAGTCGTACTGCTAAACCGCCCCACGCCAGCCCCACAGCGAACTGCCTGTCTGGCAGTGAAACCAGTTAAAAGGTATGCTAGTGACTGTCTGGATGACCAGGAACTCTTTCATTTAACTGACTCGGTCAGATGTTACAAGAGACAGTAAATATATTCCAGGTTTGATTATGGTTAAATACCTCCTTTTGGGAACAGGTGCTGTGGACTGTTTGTTAAACTAGAATTTGTTCAGATGTTGTCTATTATTTTTGGCACAAGCTAGCATATGTTGATTGTTCTCATGTTGGATAATGATGTATGCCCCTGTTTTGCTTTTTTCCCAAGAGCTGTTGTAAAAGCGAAGTCGAGTGACTTTTGCTAGGATTCTGTCCCAAAGTGCTAAAACCCGTCCAAATTCATAAACTCCTGGGGACTTGACTTGGTTTTGATAACAAATCTTTTTTTTTTTTCCTTTCTCTCATTTTATGTCCGATTTTATGGATTTTTGTTTAAATAACAAGTCCACAATTGTCACTTGGCACCCAGTGTTTTGGATTTTGACGAATCTTCGCAAGTATATTTTGTATCTGACCTTCTTGGAGTGTTTGAAATAACAAATCCTTGATAAGTCATTTTAGTACCTGACATCTTGGGATTTTGTTTTAAATAACAAGTCCATTATTGTCACCCGGCACTCACCCAGTGTTTTCGATCTTCATGAATTTATCGTTCCAGTCATTTTGGGCATCTGACTTTTTGAATTCTGTTTCAAAGTAACAAATTCTTTCAAGTCATTTTGGTATCCGACATTTTGGAATTTTATTTAAATAATAAGTCCACTATTGTCACTTGGTACCTACCCAGTGCTCTTGGTTTTTAACGCATTCTTCCTAACAATATCTGATGTCTGACCTCTTGGAATTTTTTGTTATAAATAGCAAGTCCATTTTGGTCACTTATGTGCCCCATCCGTTTTGTTCATGAAAGGAATCCCTTGTAGTCATTTTGTATTTGACTTTTTTGGAATTTTTGTTTAAAATACATGTCCATTCTAGTCAGTATACTTATTTCAGTCAATGCGAATCTTCTGACTTCCAGAAGCTTTGATTTAAAGAGTAAGTCCCTGGTAGTTGGAATAATATGAATGCAAACAATGAGAGGGAAAGATGTTTTGATATATTGATGTTAGTGTTTGTTTTTTGGGAGTAGCCATGCCTCGAAAGACTTGGATGGCTAAAGCTCAATTTTTTTTTCCTTGATTCATTTGTTATACCCTGCTTGATAACTGTCATTTTATGTCATTTTGTGTCAGCGAGGACGCTGGTTGTAACAGAGTAGGGGGGGATGTAGCCGGGTGCTAACTGTGTATATTTCTTGATCGCCCGTCGTAAACAAGACATTTGTTCATCATGAGTTATCTTCCCCCATACCTCCCTTGGGTTGAATCTCATTTTTTTTGTTGTGTACATTCCTTAAATCATGAATACCTCAGAACCCTACATAGTTGTGTATACATCGCCGAAGTCACAAAAATTTATGTATTCTATTCACCACAATCGTATTGGACCGAGAAGTCCATATTTTCCCTAAAACTGGTATTTCGACCAAATTAATATTGGCGCCATTTTGAATTGTTCGACGAACAAACCGTAAATAATTCTTGATTTCACAAAAAGTATGAGAGAATCCCAAGAATCCATGAATGCGCATTGAAAGTAAAGTCCAAAAGCTCTCTCATTTCGTATATCGCATGGCTATGATCTTTTCTGTACAAGCATGCGACTATACGAAATGACTGACGGCGCCGGTCTCTTGAGCGAGTCGCCTTCTTTGTTCATTGTCGGCGTTCTGATCTAAATTGTTGTTTTATGAAATTCGGACTTTCCTATCGAAATCTTTTTAATAACTTCATTTTCTGCTAGAAGCAACCGAAAATATATAAAAATTATCATCCGATTGACCATTTCAACGGAATAACATTTTATCGAAAATCGTGTTAAAAGCACATGGCGACGGCCATGTGACGATAAGGCAAGTTGTGTTTTCTATCAAATTTTAAACACAAAGTTCTCCCGCAGACGGCATCTTGGATAATGAAATTTATATGTAAAAAGAGCAAAATGCCAGCTTTTCAGTCATTACAAAATTATTTCATGCTGTTAAGTATTTTCATTGAAATAAAGGAAAACATGACGTAAACTTGTTAAAAGTGGGTTCATTCTCGGACTTTAATTGCCAATAACTTTACACAGCCACAAAATTGTCAAATATGATTTATTGCGTTTTATTCCTTGGGTTCTGAGGTTTTCATTGATACCTAATATGTTTGGGACACTTGACCGTACGGCGAGCTAGACAACGCAGAAGCTGCGACATATAGCACAAATTTTTTATCATTTGCTGTCTCGCGAGGCTCACTTTGCCTGCGGCGCTGCGTTGCCGGCTTTGCGGTCCAGTCAAGGTGTATATAAGTGAGGCGCGCAGCGTGAAGATGTAGACATATGTCTGCAGTGTTAAGGGCCTCCCGATAGAGAGTGTCTCCCCGAAGCAGAGAGTGTCCCCCAGAGAGTGTTCCCCGAAGCAGAGAGTGTCGTCCAGAGTGTGGTCCGCGAGTGAGCGATCGGCGCGTGAGAGTGCTCAGTGCGCTGCCATCTGCCTGTCTTCGCCTGCACACCCCTTACCCCTCAGGGACACCATCACAGCAGAATCCATCGCCTCTTGAACTTTCCATTTTCTGCCTGTCTTCAGCTGGGCTTGATTGCTTCAACCACCTTGTCTCCTGAGAGTCCTCCAGCATGCTTTGAAGTCTGATCTTCCCTGCTTTTATATTCCTCCAGGATGGATTTCAATGGTAGTTTCAGCTTTGCTTGGCGACAGTATAGCGCTATGTCAGTCAGACAGGGTGGGACACCAAGCCATTTCCTTGTGAACTTGTTGATTTTGGATTCCATTGCCTCCACTATGCTGGTGCAGATGTCGTATATCATCAGAGGCCATAGGAGCTTTGGTATCAGCATGAACTGCAGACACCAGACCTTGTATTTGCCAGGGAGCCCACACTGGTCAATGGTCTCCCAAGCTTCTTTCCGACATCTGTTTGGTTTCTTTTGCTCTTCGTGTGTCTTTCAGCGTATCATCATACCATCTTCCAAGGCTCTTGACTGGCTCTTCTGTTACTGTTGGAATGGTCTGGTTGGCAACACTGAAGACCACAGATTCGGCCACTTTTCCTTTCCTCAGTGAGAGACTCCGTGATTTCTTTGCTTGAACTTCATTCTGGATGAGGCAACTATGTCGTCCCAGCCTCTCCAGCACGTGAGGTGTCTCGTCTACTCTGGATGAAATCACTGTAGTGTCATCCATGAAGGCCTTGAGAGGGGGCATCTTGTATCCATCGCCAAGGTCAGTTTGTCTTGCGTTGCTTGTTGCTGCTTTCAAGATGACTTCCATTGCCAACACGTTCTCAGTTTATATAATAAATAATCTCCCTCTTTATATTGAGAATTCATGTGAACTCTTTTGTGGTGATACCACTGTCCATACAAGTAGCTCCAGCTTAGAAGCTGTTTTCACTTCATTACAGAAGAATGCTGATGTCCTAAGTGATTGGTGCAATGTAAATCACATGTTACTGAATTCTAATAAAACAAAACTAATGATGATAACAACAAGGAAAAAGAAGACAACAAAACATAACCACGCAGCCTCCATCTGTTTTTGTTAATGATCTGGACACTGAAGTGGTGGATAGCCATCGAGTTTTAGGCGTGCATATTAATAATAATCTTTCTTGGTCTTATCACTTTCACAGTTTATGTAAATCAATATCCAGACAAACATATCAGCTGTGCAGGATTAAACATTTCCTTCATGCCAGGAAATTATTCATACACGCACACATTCTCTCGTCAATCAATTATTGTTCAACACTATTTGATTCTGTTAGTGCTTATGCCATGAACCTCTTACGAGTGTCAACAAAAGAGCACTTAAAGCAGTTCTATAAAAAATCGTCTGGTCTTAGTGAAGGGGATTATACTAAAGCAGGGGCTCTTCCGCTAAAAAATGTTTGCTGTCGACAAATGTTTGCGAATGCAAAAATCTGCGTCGGGTTAGCACCACAAACTCTTCAGTCTAAATTTAACATAAACCCTAGGGATTCAACCAAATTCCAGATTCCCATACCTAGAAAAGATCTACTTCAATCAAGCTTATCTTACTTTGGTAGTGTGGTTTGAAATTCACTTCCACTACATTTCCGATGCACTCAAAATGCAGAATCCCTCAGGGAAAAGCTAATTACACATTTCACAGAAGACTATTGCTGTTAGGGACAAAATATACACATGCCAGTGCACACCTTCTGTTTTGCTGCATATTTAATCTGATACGCCTTCCTTTCTACTGATTTTTTAAAAAGCAGATAATGATAAATGAGAGATATGTTTACCATTGATTTTATTAGTGATTGTAATTATATCATGATGAAGGAATGTTGTGGTCACTGACTTCATTGGTGCATTGTCACTAATTGATTGATATCCTAATACTTTTGATTTCTCGAAGCACTGTAACTACACGGTGATAAATGTATGTCCTGATTACTCTTGATTATATTGATGTATTATTGCTCTTTATTCAAATGTGTTTTGCATTTAATATCATCTGTCTCTGTCTCTGTCTCTCTCTGTCTCTCTCTGTCTCTCTCTCTCTCTCTCTCTCTCTCTCTCTCTCTCTCCGTATTAACGGCTGCTTGTTGATGTATCGTCACTTGATCAATAATTCTTGTCTTGGGTAGTGTATGAATAGTTCAAGAAAGAAAATAAAAAGAGGGAGGAGTGGAGAGGAGGATTATGGTGGGATCTCTCTCTCTCTCTCTCTCTCTCTCTCTCTCTCTCTCTCTCTCTCTCACACACACACACACACACACACACACACACACACACACACACACACACACACACACACACACACGCGCGTGCGCGCACACACATACACACACAACACACACACACACACACACACACACACACACACACACACACACACACACACACACATCATGATAAATAAATGTTATGATTATTGATGCTAGGAATTCAATGTCGCTAACTGATAACTGATTGTAGTACTGTTCGTTCTTGTCTTGCTTTGTAACCACATCATGAAAATGTAAAAAAAAAAATGCATTGTAGTTGTCTAATTGTTATCCTTACCAGCTTGTTGTGTGTTAATATTTTACAAAAGGAAATATAACTCTCTCTGTCTCTGTCTGTCTGTCTGTCTGTCTCTCTGTCTCTCGCTCTCTCTCTCTCTCTCTCTCTCTCTCTCTCTCTCTCTCTCTCTCTCTCTCTCTCTCTCTCTCTCTCTCTCTCTCTCCCCCCTTCAATAACTAAAAGGAGCATCGTGTATTTTATGTCTGTGTGTGCTGAGTTTTTTTTCTTCTTTGTTATCAATTTATTTATTCTTGTTTGTTGTTTCAATCGTTTTTCTTTTTTTTTCTGTTTGAATTCATCTGCGCCTCCGCCTCGGCTTAAGGCTGTGTCAGGCCAATTGACAAAGGCTAGAACACCAAGGCTACATCAAAATGTTGTACCATAGTGTTCAAGTACTTTGGCTGTTCGGATGATCCCTGGAGTCTTTTAGCTAGGGTACAACAACAACAACAACAACAACAAACAACAAACAACAACATCTGCGCCTCGATTTTAATGGAGGAACAACTCATCAACATGCATTTGTGAAGGTATGCGTGCTTGTTAAAAGTTTTGTAAGTTTTAGTCGCTAGTCATGCTTAGTCAGTCTCTTAGCGGGCAAGGGCCGCATGAAAAAAAAGCATCTGTTTGCTTATCTGCTACCCTTGGAAATAAAGATTATCATCATCATAAAGATCAGCAGCAGCAGCAGCAGCAGCAGCAGCATTATCATCATCATCATCATCATTATCATCATCATCATCATCACCATCATCATCATCGTCATCTCTGTTTGATTGCATGTTACTATGTTACAGTGTACCTTCTACATTTTGACGGGTACCCGACGTTCCCATCATTATCAAAATACGATTATCATATGCAGGGATGCAGGGATTTATGGACAGAAGCATTCACGTCTTCACAACCAAATTGCGCTCTCGCATAGGCACACGCACTCTGTCACTCACATCGGGCTCGCACAAAGGTCACGAGAAATCAATAACATTTCATGGAAAAATGGAATTTTATCTAACTTGACTCCGAGCCCCCACCCATCACTACACATTTATCTGTGTCATACAAGAATGTAACATTATAAGATAATCTTATAATCGCATCCCCTTTCCTTCAGTTTTTCCTAATTAGCCAAGAATGATAACATTCTAATATTCTGGTTACACGCCCGTTGACACAAGAAAGAAATGAACGTTTAGAACTTGCCAGCGCTCTCTTCGTTGACCAGTCAATTTTCTCATCACTCAGTGCGACTACGATTGCTGAAGCCGCCACACTGTTGTGTCCGCCCGACTGGCCAAATCCCAGTTGGAGACACAGGCGACGTAGTTCGAGCTGCACTCTCACACCGAGTCTCCTGGACTCCAGCGCACTTCGCCGTCTCCACAGAAAGGGCTCCTGTCGGCCTCCCACAGGTCTTCTGCTGCAGCAGATACCCCTCTGTTGGTTGGCAGTTCCCTGTCTAGGCCCCAACAGGCTGACACGTCTTGCTGTCTTCCGTCCCCTGCAGGAGACAATTCTCTAACGTCGTCGGTTCCGAGGCTACAGTAAACATCCACTGTTTTTTTGTCCCCATCCAGGAGACATTCTCTGCCGTCGTCGGCTTCGAGGCGACAGCAACCTCCGCTTCACGTTAAGTCTTTTGGCCTTGACTGTACCTCGCTGTATCTTCCTGAGCCCTCAGCAAGACGGGATGAGTTCACTTTCCCTGAGTGAGTCATGCTTTTCCTGGTTTTCCGAGCATCTTACAACCATTCTCAACAAAGAGAACATTTGCTGGTTCAACCAATGGAGTCACTGGCATACACACATCACACGATTTTATACCAATAAATGTCCGAGTTATTTTGACTCAACCAATGGAATCAGTAGTGTATCTCTACACATCGACAACAAAGAGTTGGAAACCGAGTGGTTAATGCACAACATCCAGTTCTAACTCATGACCGATTCCCCGAGACTACACATTGTACTTACAGCCCAGACTCCTCCACAAGCCAGGACTGATGCTTCAAGTGTTTACTGCAAACCACTTGACAGGTCGAAACTTTCCAGAAGGTGTTCATCCCTCAGGACAAGCACGGCTGAATGGTCACTGTGACCTGTCTGCAGGCCGACGGTCTCTGCTAGCGCCGGGTCCATCTTTGTCACAAATTTTGTATCGACGACAGTATAGTAATCTGTCTATTTTGTTCGGATGGTCGTCGGCACAAATTAGACACACTTCCGAGCAGCATTTGTTAGAACCTAGACATTCTACCGGTTCTACTGCTATCAGGTTTATTCCTTTCGCCATCTGTTAATGCACGGCTACGGCTTTTGACTCGATTGGCTACAGCCGTTCAGTTTTTTGCACACAATGCGTTCCCATTTAGAAAGGAAGCTACATCCCTGCTGAGAAATGAATTCCCGTTACTGCTGCTGTGTTTTAGGTTTAGTGCTGTACATAGTCTACAGTCTACAATTATTGTTCGGCGTTTGTTGTATTATTTTCAACAGCTATGTGTAAGCTTACTTCCTAATTCCTGATGACGGATGAAGCTATAAAATGAAATAATCATCTCTCCCTCCCCTTCCTTCCATCTCTCTCTGTCTGTCAGTCTGTCTGTTTTCTCTCTCTCTCTCTCTCTCTCTCTCTCTCTCTCTCTCTCTCTCTCTCTCTCTCTCTCTCACTCACACACACACACACACACACACACACACACACACACACACACACACACGGACTCCCTCGCTCCCTCTCTCTCTCTCTCTCTCTCTCTCTCTCTCTCTCTCTCTCTCTCTCCGATGCGATCTGGAACGAAGAATAATGCTTTCACTAGCCCCATGCTTAGAATGGCTCAAGT
>JADBJO010006158.1:5000-55000 GCA_016801955.1 Conus betulinus
TCACCAACTGGTCTAGTCATATCTTTCTTACCATCACAGTCAAACAGAAAGCTGTCCGCTTCATTCAGTAGTTTTGTTGCAGACGACTTATTCAATCGCGCACACGCCATGCTTCCTAAGTTTCTAACTCCACTGGGCAGAAGATTTTTCAAGGGTGATAACAATCTATACATTGGTTCAGTTTGTCCTAGGCCTAGTGAACATTACGAGAACACGCAACAGTACAGACCGCTTTGTCATTATATGATGAAATCTTACCATTTCATTTGTTAAACATTATTCACATATTTTCTCTACCATCGCGGATGTGCATTTTGAATGCGTAGGCTTAAACTGCTAATTTGCCAACCGTATCTTGCATGAATTTGCGGTTCGAGGATGGAAAGGCGCAGTAGATGTAAAGCATTTCTTTCGAAAGGCTGTACATTCAGTTGGCTGCACCGTTGACCTAGCAACCCATAAGGTTCGTTTAAAAACTTACGTGAAATATAATTGCAGTAAGAAAAAACAAATCGCCAGCAAGGATTTTGAATCAAACTTATATTTCTGTTTTACTGTTTACAGATAAATGAACTCTTTATTTCCGTTGTTGTTGTCCCACCGGCTTACAACACGTCGTAACCCCAACGTCAGTTCAAATCAGTATCTTTTGGCACGTTTCACCAGTTGTCCGGAAGATGAGGCCAGCTGTTCAGTGTTCAGTGGTTGTGGCCGAAGTCGTTGTGTTCCCAAGTTAAGTGTCGGAGTTCGACCTCGTATAAAGATAAAATAATGTTGTTAGCGAAGTCTGAGAAGAACGCGGCGTGTCGCTTATATTCCAAGGGAGAGCAATTAATGTAAAAACGACGTTAGAAATATCTGCAGTATAGTTTCCCTTGATAAGGTCAGCCACATCATGCTGAAGCTACGAGGTTGGAGCAAGAGAGAGAGAGAGAGAGAGATTGGCTGGTTGATTGATGATGTTTATTCCCAACGGAAACAGATAAGCGAGAAGATGCTTTTTCCATCAGGCCCTTCTTACTTAGGTACTAACAATAACATGGAACACAATATAGATGTAACAATACCAAGAACTACGATTCACATTAGGCCTCATATTGAAGGGGAAAAAAACATACTAAAAATGTCTGTCGCTTACATATATACACATGCGCGCATGCCAGAATTTTTCAATGGAACATCTATGTCATGATCCATTACTGACTGTAGTTCACATGAATAACACCACACATGTGCTGACATTGAATCACACTCCCGTAGGTGCGCATTATAGCATTACCGGGTAATCATAATTATTTTCATTTAGAATTCAGACATAGAAAGTGGTATTTTTTTAAAAGCACGTTTCAGGCTGGAAACTCATTTGTCCATCCTCACGAGTTAAAAGAATGTTCATTCCACTTGTATTGGTTGGACTATAATCTTACCTGAACATTCTCTGAGGTAGCTTTGGGTATTAAACATTGAACAGTCGTTTCTGTTCAGGGTTTTATGGATAGATTTAAAGCTCTTTTGGACATTTTTAAAATGATAGTCTGAGAGATTTGTTTTTCACAGCTTAAGTCAGAAATGTTGGGTGACCAATTTAGATGATGTCACTCAGTTTACGGGAAAAAAGGTCTATTTGTTGTTGTTGTTTCTTCTTGTGCGTTCTTTTGTGCTTATGCGCAAGTTATTTGGTAATTGTGATGAAAAAGTGCAATACTAGTGTCACTGACATGGTGGACCAGATGGTCAATGACATAATCTAGTGAGCCGTCCATCCTGCGCCAATTAGTTCAGATCACACACACATACATATGCATATGCACAGCACACACACACATGCACACACACAGACACAGAGACTCCACCTGCTCACTGCTGTCCATTGCATTTAGACACCATCCCCGAATGTGGAGGGCCACTATCCTGCTGGGATTTAACAAATTATTACACAAAAACAGCCACAATGCAAAAATCTCACCTCCAAGTTCAGGCCAACAAATGAAGTTTTCTTCATACGGTGTCATGATCATCATTTAGAAACAAAGGATTTCAGAACGAGTTCCTGATTCACTTGATGTGTGAAAATCGGTCATGATCAGTCACACCTATCAAAATAAATCTGAACACTAGTAACTGTATATCTGTTACTTAGCACTAAAGCGACACTACAGAATTCAACATTTTTAACCAATGCATTATTTTATGCCTTAATGACACATGCAGTACTATACTCACCATCAGTTTTGAGTTTTGATGTGTATGCAGTGTATTGACGTGTATGTAGCAGATTTTATCTCAAAAGTATTGAAAGCATTTGGTTTTCAACATGGTACTTGTAAACGGTGAGAAACCTACAAGAATTTCAAATTGTGTATTTTTGTTGAAAAAGTTTCTATATGGTTTATAATAGAATGAGGATGCAGACAGTTTGACCCGCTGTTGCCATACTTATATGTTTAAATTGTAGCATTGATGACATGCAAAAATGCAGACATGCATGGAATAGCCATTAACATTGTTGAACATAAACTTTGTCAGCATGCAGATGATACAGAATTTCTTTTAGTTGGCGATAGAGAATCGTTCGAGACACGTATAAACATGTTGGAAAATCTTGGATGTATAACTGGTTTGTATATGAATCCTGGGGAAACTAGTGCAATTTGACCGGCAGGTATAAAAATTGTGCAATCCATTCTATGGATCACTTATGTTTGGAGTGAAACCTTGCCACAATTGATAAAAATTCTCGAATCTGGTTACAATAACTTATGAATCTTTTTCAACAATGAACTTTTCAGCAAAAAAACAACAACAAAAAATAGTGATGTGAAACATTTGTTCAACGATAGAGTGAGAAGACTAATAACTCGTTTATGCAGAATTGCTATTCTAAAATCACTAATTTCATCAAAACTAGTTCACCTGTTACTCTTCCTACCTAATCCACCAGATAAATTCTTTCAGTCATTGAGAAGTTCTTGTTACCAATTTGTAGTGAATAAGAAACCAGACAAACTAAACACAGCTCCACTAAAAGTGTAAGAAAGTCGGCTCGCACTTCCAGAACTGAAAATGTTTGTTACCTATATTAAAATTGATTTAGACATGATAGTCATACAACAAACCATGAACTGAAGACCCTTACAACGTTTACTTTTCCACTTCTAAACAGTATTGAAAAAATATAGATCAGAAATAGTTTCGCCTTCTTGTAAGTCAAAGGTATTTTGGACAGGTTATCAGTGCCAATAATGTCTTTTTCTACAAAGTAAACTGTAAGACGTTTGGGGAATTCATTGCAGAACCAATGTTTTACAATCATAGAATACAGTTGGGAAAAACTATCGTATAAAAAGCATAGATCAACAAGGGAATGTACTGTACAGTGCACTTTCTTAATGACCAATGTAAGCAGAAGTACTGTGTTACTATGAAAGTGTTCCCCTTTTCTGGTTACAAAGCAGCTATAATTGAATATTTACGAACAACAAAGAACAGTTGAAAATGATAAATATTTAGATATGCATGTATGTTTCAAAAAGCTGATGTCCATTTTGACAGGATCGAAACTGTATTACATACTTATAGAAATCATCTTTCCAAAATGTTGCAGATGATGATGCAGAAAACTTGACTGTTCACTAGGAAAACTGGATGTTTTTACATTGTAATGAAACTTCTGACGTAAAATTGAAATGATTTCAATAAAGTATGATACACAGGTAAAATGTATTGAGTCAAATGTGTGTACTGAATAGCGAGTATACTGTCTGTAATATGTTTGAAGATAGCATTTCACCCATGTTTTGGCGCCCAACGGTCATTCAACGATTTTGGTAAACAGACTGATTTAGTGAAAGAAAAATGTCTGAATGTTCTTGATTTGTGGATAACCAGACTGATTATTTTTCATTTCATTATACTGTTTGCCAAATACTACATGTATCTGTGTAGATTATGAAAAGAAAATAAAAATTCTTCCTGTATTTCAAATATTCATCCACAAGCTGAAGTATGGATATAAAGCAGAAGAATGCACGACTCGTAAACATTTTTGTGTATGAAGATTTTGTTTCCAAGTGGCATCTGTGCAAGATGCCATTTGCAGACATAACATGAATTTTGTTTCATCATTTGTTTGTTCGATTATACCCGTGTTAGACATCTACATTACATATCTCTACATAGGCTCATTGGAAATTGTACAGAACCTTTACTTCAGATATTGCAAGCCACCCATTGCCAAGCTTGCAACATTTGGCTCTCCTGTTTTTTCGATATGCCTGGTTTGTCTACCCGTCTGTTTGCTACCATCTCTGAACCTTTTTTTCTCTCTTTTTTTTGTGTGCAGTATGAGCTAGGGCTGAAATTAGTGTTTTATTCATATGCTTAAAACTTTTGTGCAATTTTTTTCTTTTCAGCAGTGCGTCTACTCTGGTGAGTTTACCAATGACAGAATGATATTGACAGCTCTCACAGCTTCTGGAGCCAAGATTGGAGCAAAACAAGCCTGCGGTGATGAAAATGAAAATAGTGCAAATGCAAGAGCATGGAACTCAATGATAGGAAAAGAAGTGTTTGATTGGTTTCCAGCCCACAATATTTGTGACCAACAAACCAAACCATCCAACCTACAGAAGAAGTTTTTTGTTTGTTTAAAGAAGCAATTTTTTGTTTCGTTTTTTTAACTTTGAAACACAAGTCTTAATCTTTATATACTCTGTGTGCAGTCTGTTTGAAAATTGTGTGCTTTGGGGGCCATATTTGAAATTAAGTCCGTTACCAACAGTCTTCGTGTATGAAATGCTGGATCACAATGTTGATCTTCCAAATACTACTATCAACATGAACAAAAGAGACACAAAGGTGAAGGGAAAAGATGGTAAAAAGAGTATCTGGAGAGGGGATGACCGACGTTTCTTGTCGTAGACACTTCAACAGGGAATGACAGCAGTGGGAAGATGTTGATGGTGGTTGACTTGGGTCACCGAGTGCAATTCATGGTTTGAAGGGGTGATGTAGGGGTGATCATGGTTCACAATAGAAATGGGGAGTGTTAATGGACAGCAAAGAAGAGACAAAGGAAGGGGGAGGGGAAAAAAAAAGGGGGGGGGAGAAAGGGGGGGGGGGAAGGGGGGAGGAAAGGGGGCGGGGGGAGGAGAAAAAAGAGAGGAGGAGGGCTGATGATTTGGAGTGAGGTATCATTCCCTGACACTGAGCCCATGTGGGCTCAAGGTGCCAAGGCGCTTATTAACTGGCTCTCCATGTATTTTCTGTAGTTCCCTTCTTGACGACCATTTCTCCAAAGGGCTGCCACTCTGATGTGGGAAAGATGGTGATGGTCCGAATTGAAGTGGTTTGCCACAGGAGTGTCTTTTCCTGTGAGGATGCTGTCTCTATGTTCTTTAAAACGTTCATTTAGAGATCTGTATGTTTCACCCACATGCATCTTGGGACAAAGGGTACAGCTAAGAATATAGACTATATTCTGAGTCTGGCAGGTGAAGTGGGGCCCTCGTGTGGAAGCTGCATCTGGATGGGCCTTGCATGGTAGTTGTTGGATTAAGAAAGTCACAGGTTTTGCATTTGGGCTTCTTTCTTTTTACCATCTTTTTCCCTTCACCTATTTGAAACGAGTACAGCAGTCACTACTTCAAAAAACAACAACAACAAAAAAACAAAAAAAAAAAATTTTTAAAGAGACACACATTCCATGAAAAAAAAAAAAAACCCAGCACACACAATTTTTTTCCCTCATGCTGCGATTTATTCATTCAAAGACATAATGTTCAGAATTTGTTGAAGCCCTTCTTTGATCCCGACTTGGCAGCAACCTTCAGAACATTGTACCGCACAGTTTTGCTGAGAGGTCGACACTCGCCCACTGTCACAACGTCGCCGATGGCCACGTCTCTGCACAAAACAATCAGAAAACAATTCAGAACTTGTTGCATCTATATAGCACATGGGAAAGCTTTTCGCTTGGAAAAGAACTCTGTGGAAACATTACTTTCAGAATGTCTTTTAATTTCTTATTAAGTTTACCACTTCAAGAAATCTCTTTAATTTACTCCAGCTTCCTTGAATTTCAAGTAACAGCAGCAAATATTTGGAGACTGTGTTTTTTTGAGTGTCTAATGAAAAAAAAAAAAAACACCAATTGCTCAAATCTTTATACATTGTTTTTATTTCTATTTCAAAACATATCATCACTGGTCCTCAAATCGATATGATCAATCGATCTGGGTCTCTTGTACAAAGCTTGGTCTAGCATCAATTTATGAGAACAATGTATTCATTCTACCAATTATTTGCACACGTGACGTCACTTCTATCTAAAGATCACAATGAAATCAGAATGAAGAAAGATGCATTTAAAAAAACAAAACAAAAAAACCTTCCACCTAAAGATCGTAAGAAATCTGACTGAAGAAAGATGCAATACTTTTCTTTTAAAACGTATTTTCCTATCTGAGTAAAAGCTCATTTTTTTTTTTTTGCCAGCCTTCCTGACATGGGTTATGTCAAGATACATTATGAAAGTAAGCAACAGTACAGCCCTGCCATGCTGTCTCATATCAGAATGGAACTCCACAGTATTATTATCACCCTCATTGTTTAGCATTAGTAGAAGGAAAAAAAAAAGGAAAAAGGAACTTAAAGAGCCTTTGATTTCTGTGGTCCATTATGCCTCGCTGTCATGGTGATCTCAGGTTCCACTTCCCCTCCATGTCTATGACCTATCTGAGGTCATGTCAATATGACTGGTCCAAGCTTTTTTTTTTTTTTTTTTTGGGGGGGGGGGATCAACATTGGACAGATGTGGAGGCACTCTCTGGTGGGGGCCACTCACTCGTGCTGGTTCAGCGACAAGGCAGTTATTGTTGTCAGCTTAGTAAGTAGTGTCGTTAAGTTTGCAGGATCAGAAAAGGCACCCCTGAAGTGACTCTGCAGCAATTCAGTATTTTCTCAGGTGGGCATTCTCATGATTACTTGACAATGACTACTCCCTGTGGATTGCTGGAGCTGGGATAGTGGTGGGACAAGCCAGTGTATGGATGTGGACGGGGAGCTGGAATGAGTGGCAAAGGGACAATTCCTCTCATGTAGCACAGAGTATGAAATAGCAAAAAGTCGTCCCGCCTTTGACGTTTTGTTCAAAACTTCTTTCCAAAAAACAAAACCATACAATGAGAATAATTTTCTTTCAACAGAAAGCATTTACAACCAAAGAAAATCCCTGAAAGTCAACTCCCATTAAGTACTGTAAACACTGATTAATCTTTCAAGGCAAGCTGTCACTGGATTTTTTTCCTCTTTCATGATTCAGATGTGGTTCTGAGCAACTTGTTACACAGTACACGTTTCTGCTCTTCCCTACAGAGCATGCCAAATAACAAGAAGTGTGCCCCAACGGCACTGCCTGCTGTCCTAAAAACACTGTCATGTAAATAATTGTCTGCATGCATCCTAATGTGTATGTGGTATTTGGAAAATAATAACTATTCTTAACTGCTCAGTTTCAACTTTCTCATAACTTTGACTTAGGTGTCACGCAATTCTTTCAGTAAGAACTTAAAGCACTTCCTCAGGACTTTTCGAACTGATCAACAGCAACTGAAACTGATAATTCAAATCACATTTCTTTGAACTGCCATCCTGTTCTGAACATGTTCCCATTATTCCTAAATTTTGTGCAAGGAGAAAACCAATTACAATCTCAAGCACTTGTCAAGTGTTCTTGAATTTACTGTTATTTTAAAGGATTTTCAAACTGGGGCGTTAAATCTCAAGGACTTTTAATGACCTACAAGAAGCATCCTTTGACCTTTCAAACCACAAACCCATGAAGTTTGCCTCATCGATCTAAGAGGAACCAGCCAGAAAAATGCGTACTTACTTGAAACAAGGACTGAGGTGGACAGACATATTCTTGTGTCGTTTCTCGAAGCGATTGTACTTCTTCACATAGTGAAGGTACTCCCGGCGGATCACGATGGTGCGCTGCATCTTCATCTTGAGTACCACGCCGGTCAGATGCGCCCACGGATGCTGACGTTGCCAGTGAAGGGGCACTTCTTGTCGATGTAGGTGCCATTGATTGCCTGAAAGCATCCAATCCAAATAATCATCTTCAACACCTTTGTAGCCTGAATACTATGGTTCACTTGTCCAAGGTTCATCTACCCTATTCCGTACTAAGAATGTACCTCAAGAGGTTGACAATTGGTTGTGATAGTCAAACAGAAGAATGACAGATGAGAGGCAAAGTGATTACGATCAGCTTTGGTTTGAACAGACTGTCAAAAGAAAACGTGTGAAACCACTGTGAGTGTGTATGTGCACGCGTGCGCATCTTCCAAATGCAAGCCTTTTCTTTTGATGTGGTTGAACGCTTAATGGATTCACTTCAGATCTGAAGATCAGGTAATGATATTAGCAGTCACTTCAGCATGTTTTAAGTAAAAGGTTTTATCTGCTTTGTGCTTCTTAGGTGTTACAGTATCCCGACACACAAAGTCTCCTTATAAATGGAACAATGAAAAATAAGCTCATGAAATCTAAGGTATCCTTTGCAAAATTCTGGGTGTCCGTGCATAAAAAGGGAAAAAATATGATCGAATGCATCATCTGAACTATTCACTGCCAATGATACCAAACATGTATCACAGCATGGATGAACAGGTCAGCATTATCAGATTATGCAACAAACATTTTTCTTTACTTTTAACAGCTTGTGAACTGTCCACTGGAAAATGCAATCCCATCAACTTGCTTGCTTTAGTTTTAGCCTACAGGGTTGGCTGAAAAGAATTAGCAAACAGAGGACAAGACAAATTTATTTACCACAGAATCTATCAATAGTCTGAACATTCAATATCAAATGCCAATGAGCATGTTCAGCCTTCTTTATAATCTTCAAAACTGATACGAGTGATAGTCATGCACAGAGAGAGAGAGTGAGAGAGAGGAGAGAGAGAGGTACACATGTGTGTATTTGTGTGAGAGTGAGAGAGAGACACAGACAGAGAGAAAGTATAAGAGTTAAGACACATACATCACGTGGGGTTTTGAATCCAAGACCAACATTGCGAACATAGCGCAAGTTCTTCTTGGACTTCCCAGTCAAGATGGACTTTTTATTCAAGAACACTGTAGGCTGCTTCTGGTATGACCTTTCCGTCTGCAACAAAAATAACAAAGTTAAGATTATCTTGAAATGTAAAAATGTCGACTTTTCTTCTCTTACTTGTCAGGACAGTCAACTTCAGATTCTGCTGCACCAGTGTGCATGTGCCAATTTTCATGTCCTCCATTTCAATCAGTACATGATGACATTGTCTTCAAAAGGGTAGAATAAGTACATGCACAAGACTTTAAACATGCACGGATCTCATCTTAAATTCTCAACCAAACTGACTGGAGTCAATGTGGATGTTAATCACAAAGAGAAAATCTCTGCCAGCTTAGCTGTCAAGCAGGAATAGAATCTCAGACCATAGACAGTCTTTATGCTTTATCAAGCACACAAACTAGGCCACTTCGTTTTTGAACAATCCTTAGGTCAAGTCTGACACCTTAGTTACTACAACATCCAGGACCCTTCATTTAAAAACTGGTTAATCACGTATGTAGAAACAGCATGGGAAAAACAAACAAAAAAACACCTTCATATAGCTCAGCTGTTAGCAATCCTGACTGGAGAGGTTCTGAACACTGACTACAGTAAAGCTGACATGTAGCTATTCATAGATCCATTGACTGATCAGCTGTTGATATTGCTTACAAGTTTTCAGCTTACTTAATCAATCAGCATATTTAGCTATGGCACTTAATTTTCTATCCACTTCAAAACTGTTTCAAAATGCTGGAGGATTCACCAAGACTGTTAAGTGAAGGGGTGGGGGGTGGGGGCAGAAAGGGGGTGGGAAGGTTTAGTACTGACTGCATGCCAGAATCAACCCTCCGCTTCTCCCACCAATAGAAATAGGCATAGAATTCATAATCAGTGCAAATCACTACACTTCATTCAAATTTGAAGCAGATTGGAGACAGTGATTAACATACGCTTTCTACAGGTTGCTCTTCACTGCCAAAGCAACTAATTACAAACTGCACTTAACATCACAGCATACATTCTTCAAATTTCACGTACATATTTTTTTTCAAAAATTTGTAAAGTGAACAAT
The DNA here is from genome assembly GCA_016801955.1 of Conus betulinus. Lineage (NCBI taxonomy): Eukaryota > Metazoa > Mollusca > Gastropoda > Neogastropoda > Conidae > Conus > Conus betulinus. Next base: position 15,182 of record JADBJO010006158.1, read on the forward strand.
TTGCTGTTCAGAGCTTGATTAAAGTACTTGTAGTGCATATGAAATTCAATATGGTGACTAAAAACGACTTCAGTATGAGCAGCCAAACATAAGCTTGGTAACAGGTACGAGGTAGTTAAAAAGTGTGGTGACTGCAGGCAGAAACAATACAAATTTCAACAGGAATTCTAAGTGACTCCACCATATAACATGGACAAATTACATGACAAAACACCATGTGTTCAACATCTTAGGTTTTCTTCAGGCAAGAAAACATTCAGGACAATGAAAACGAAGAACTAGCACTAGCAGTCACTCAGCCACTCAAATTTGGTGCAGGATGGGCGCCAATGTTTTGTCTTGTAATTTGTCCATATCAACTTGCAGAGTTACTTAAAAATTCCTGTTAAAAATGGTATCTGTTCTATAGGCTTGCTTAGCTGTATCAGTGTATGCGTACAGTTGAAACCACAAATGCAAAATTACAAAGTTCACACAACTAACGTGATGTATTGGATTTAAGTTAAATCCAGTGCATCATGTTAGTGGTGTGACGATTAAATTTTAACCGTTAGGTAATTATCAAGTTTTCATCTTCACTTTTTGCGCATCCAGAAATGGACTGCTGTACCGACCTCCCCCAACTCTATGCATCACCAGTGTGTAAATCAGATCGTTAACAAGGCACTGTCGAACCTATCTACGCATCCTCGCCGTGTGTAACCAACCCGGTGAAATGCGAGTAGGCTACTGTCAACGATTATTTTGAGCATCTATCTTCGGTTTCCTTCTGCTGATTTGAAAAAATACGTTCGATGGAAAAAGCTTTTCTGAAGGTCAGAAAGAAAGAAAGAGCTTGGACGAGAATGATTACATCTTTCTTATTTGAAAACAAAGCACGTGTTCAAGTGACAGCATGAGCGTGCATGAAAGGCCAGTCTCAAACTGGCTCAATGAGTGACGATAGGCTTCACGAAAATTAAAAATTATTTCAGCATGCTGACAAGTACTTACTGCTTCTTGAATGACAACGATTGATAAAAAGTTACAATAAGAAAACTGTACCAACAGAAGTTAACTAATATTAATTAAAGTGTTGGTACAAACCTGTGCGTCCGCCATGATGTCTACTCGTGGTTCGCAAAAGACCGGAACTCGTACAAATTTCTCAATCCCAGAAGTCACTTTCCCAAAGCGACCTCTAGTACGTAAAAGGAAATTAAAGAGAGTTGTTTACCTTGTTGGTCTCCAACGATGTCTGCTCAAACTTTAACCAGACCCACATTGGTTGTAAGAGCGCTACACATTACTTCATCGAATTTTTTTTTGATTTAGCCAGTTTCTATTCGTCTTGTAGGTTTAAAAAAAAAGTTTATATCCTGTCTGGCATGCTGTTTTGGTAAAGTTAACTGAGTTGTGATTTACTCCATCCAGCACTGCAACATGTGAACAACTGCCAGTGCTACACACACACACACACACACACACACACTGCAAAATCCTAGTTCAGCTAAATTAGTGTCAAAGGAAAGCCGGAACAATTCTTGAGAAAGAATGGACAGGAAAAAAAAAAGTTTAATATCAGACTGCTGATGTGTAAACGGCACCAACACCAATTTGACCGATCGGTACGTCAAATCGGTTAATAACAAAATAGTAGTTAACAAAGTTAGCCGTGTAGCAGTTTCCCTTTGCCTCAGTCTTATAGCAAAGGCAGAAGTAATGCGCCCCCAAACGAACGAATAAATTTAAAAACACTAAGTTTTTCCTGTGTATTTGGTGTTCAGCAGGCAAGAAAAAGGAATTTAAGACGGTGGAATCAATATTGAAACGGTGGCTTATCTCTTCGAATTGGGTGCAAAAAGGCTTTGGAATGGATTTATGGAACCAAGGGTGAAGGGAAGACATACAGATTAAAGAGAAAAAAAATGCTACTACTGCTACTATACTAATTACTGTGTATATGGGATGCCTTATCTATTAGATCTTACTGCACAGTTCATACTGGATCAAAGTTTAACAGTCTTCTTTTCCCCCCCCCCCCCCCCCCCCCCTCTTTATCTTTGAGACACACAGACACATATATTTAACCACATCAACAATACCAACAACATTCTGGTTGCCTAGTTCTTCTCTCACTCCACACCAGCTTTCATAGCTCCATTTATTTTTATGCCACCTTTATCCAACCATTGGCATAAAGATCTGCATTAGGATCTGCCAAAACACGGTCAGCTTAGTCAGTATTGCATCTCAACTTTCTCAAACAGTGCTTCAAACAACAAATCGCCCCCTATGAGACTATGGCTTCTCACTTTTTCTAACTCCTTCCAATCCCAACAGTCCCTCTCTCACTACTCCCACTACAAAGATTCTTTTCCAAGCCAGTTGCAAACTCGAGCTTGCACATGTTAAAACACTCAACTCCTTCCTGGAATCTCTCTCCAGTCCAAACAACAAAGTACAATTGTCTTGTCCATACCCACTGCCTCTAGTCCCAGAGCTCATCTATGCAACCAACCAAACCATTCACAACGACTGCAACCAAATAACAAAAGACAAATTATCCCAGATCACACAACAAACACGGGATACATCAGCCACTCTGCTTTGCCCCCAAATGCACAACACTGATCCCACCAGCACCTTTGAGCATCACCATCACCTTGTTCAGCGCATCCCTGACAATCTCGCCTTCACCAATGATGAAAGATCAGTCCTGGCAAAAGGTCTCAAACTCATCCTCGTTCAGCCTACCATCAACAGACACCAAGACCACCTTGATGTCAAGAGATTTTCAGGAAACTACAGTGGATGACTGTGCTTGAAAATGTACCCAAGCCTTCAGCACCAGATAGGTCAGACTTTTTTACCCACCTTTTCCAGGCCCCAGTCCTACAACCATCATTTGATAGATTCAGTGAAGTTGAACTCTTCACTTGGTAGTGCAGAAAACTCCCAGATAAAATCCAAACCTGTCCATCACTCTAACCTTTCACAGGAGAACAAAAGCTCTTGAATCACTGAGACAATGACAATGCACGGTCGTTAAACCAGCAGACAAAGGTGGCATGTTTGTGGTTTGGGGAAAAACAGCCCTACATATGATAAACGAAGCACACATACAGTCCGACACAGATTTCTACTCACCACTCACAACACCACCCTTCCCTGATCACCAGAAAAACTCATTTGAACCACAGTCAACCAGGAAATAAAAAATAGTAACTTGCCCAAGACGGCCAAACTCCTCATAATGTCAGACACCAACAACCCATTTTCTGCCCACACCCCAAAACACACAAAACCAATACACCAAGTGGATTCATTGTCTCTGCTTGTAGCTTTGCAGTACATATCTCACAGTGTATTGACACTCTCCTCCAAAGCAAAGTGCAAAGTATCCCCACATACTACAACTCATAAATTCAACATGATCAGCTCATTCAATACCTTATATCCCAACCTCTTCTTCATACTAGATGTCTCACTTTACACTTCCATCCCACACACAGATGAACAGAAGGCCTATGCTTTCTTTTTTGACAAATGGCCCCCTAACCAACAATATCACCCACAGCTACACTGGTAAGACTTGCAGAATTAGTCCTCACCGTCAACACCTTTGAATTCAACAACCATGTTTTTCTTGCACATCAGTGGTGTTACTATGGGAACCAAAATGGGACCACCCAAAGCCTGCCTTTTCATGGGACACCTGGAGTACTGCCTGCAAACTTGTTGCTCAGGACGGACACCAAAACTGTACAGAAGGTACATCGATGATGGGCTCCAGAAGGTACATCGATGATGGGCTCCAGAAGGTACATCGATGATGGGCTGGGAGCCATAAGACCTTTGCAACTTCCTCTACTTTCTTCAGACCATCCATCCATTTATTTGCACCGCTTCCCAGTCAGTTAGTTATCCAGGACATCACAGCCCTGATGTGGCCCTTTGCGGTCGGCTGGGCTATAAGCAATATTATTTTACCCAGGACATCTCCATCTCTCTCAAAGATGAACTACCCAAAACTTCAGTTTTTTCTACATACCTACTGATGCACATTCATATCTGGACTACACATTTTCCCACCACCCATACACAAAACAGCACTGTATTTTCTGAATTCCTCTGCCTATACAGACTTTGCGCCAATAAAAAACATTTCACACACTAAGCAGCCAAAATGGTTGAGTTTTTCACTGTCTGTGGATACCCCAGTACCGGCATTAATGATACTCCCAGATGCACCACTGCTGTGTCCAGAACATCTGCATTGGAAGCCTGGTCTCCAAAAGAAACGGACAGACCTACCGCCTGTCACTCATCTTGTCTGCAGGACCCTTGAGTGCAACTGGCAAATGGTAGAAGATAAACCAGCTCTAAGATCAAATCCATGATTATTTTCAGGTGCAACGAAAACCTCAAAGAACTTCTTGTGTGCTCCAGACTGAACAGAACTGCCACACCTGAGTCATCCAATACTCAGTCCCTGCTCAAAACTTGCCCTCAAAATCAATCCTGTCATGTGCAATACATCAGCACACCTTTCAAACCGATTTGCAAGCTGAACAATGGCACTGGCATATCGTAGGCTGATCAGTGGCCATGTGTGGTGATGTCACATTTGTGGAAACTGAGATACACTGTTTATCAGCATGACAAAGTAATAGGAGAATTCCTACTTTGCCCATATCCTTAAAACATGAACAGTGCTAAAAGAACATCCACAGCAAAGGTATGATTCTAGAATCGAGAATTGGGCTGGTTTGAAATTCTGGTAATGCCTGGATATTGCAGAATTGTTTGATATTCTGAAAATGCATGGAATGCATAGATATATACCTCATAGTTGTATCACTTTAGTTCTGCTGACAATTTCTTCTTTTATTTCCCATGGAGAATGTATGTTCATCTATTCTTTGAAGGAAAACTTTACATGGTTGGACAGTTTTACAAGATGGAATTTCATTTTATCCAGTATATGTAGCACAAGGGTGGGGTTAGAAACAGTAAATCATGGGGGAAATGAAGATGTGAAAAAGAGAGCAGAGGGAGAGAGAGGATGAAGTAAGGGAAGGAAAAAATTCCGTGCCAGTGAACTTTTTTTTTTTTTTTTTTATCAATGTCCTTTCATGCATATTTTGAAAAAAAAAGAAGTTCTAAGATGTAAATGCACAAACTCTAGAATCGTATGGTTCCATTAAGTCTTGGAGTGAAAAAATAACTCTGACATTATAAAGAGAATAATGGACAAAAGAGTGATCTGTCTCATCACTTGTGTTCCCTGTTCGTTCCTTTCTCTCCCCAGCTGTCACCTTTTAACGAGGTCACCATTTGGCCTTATGTCTTCCTTCCTTTGAGTTTCATTGATTCGCAATCTCTTCTTCTCTTGGTTCATATCATTTGAGTTGTTTCTGCTTTGAAGAGTGATGGCCGAATGAATAATCTGCCAAGGAAATGAGAAAACACTGTATCTGTTGACTGATCCTTGTGCACATGTCTACCGCTACTCTGTCAACTTTACATGGCCGTGTTGGCTAGAATGCATGATTTTAGTAACTTGTGTGTCGTACACACTTTTGGCATTAAAAGGAGTTCATAACAAGGGAGTACCTGAAGAAAAATTGTGTTGAAAGATCCCATTTAAGTAAATAAATGTTATATGGACAATAAGTCGTTGATACTGTTCTATGGCTGCATGTTCTATTTGAGGAGAACAGCTCAAATTCAGTGAAGAGAAATCTGTTGTGATGACACAATGAAGATACAACCATGAAAGAGGCTGTATACTTGCAGATGCATTGTTTTATGAGACAGTGTGTCATATTTGTGCAATTTGCACATTTACATCTTGTGCGATTTGTGCATTTGTATCTTGTGCAACATGGTTTGGTTTATTTTCCTGGTTAACAACAACAAAAAAAATGTTGACGCAGTTTAATGTTTATTATTCATTTGAATATTCTGAATGCTGTGTACAGGGATGAAATCACTAACACAGGCTTTATTTGTAAAATGTGTGCTAACAGGCACTATATTCGTGAACAATGTCAGCCCAGGTGTCTGGCTTTATGGAGCCGTTGGAGTAGCAGTAGCAGTAGAAGCCGCAGCAAAGGAAGTGCTGGAACCAGTAAGCAGAGTGAAGGAGAAAAATCTGGGAAGGAACCCAAGAAACCTTTTGAAGTGCCTAAAACTTCAGGTACAATGCCAGAACGCAGTCACACCAACTGCAGATAAATTCTAGCAGTTGTTCACAGAATGTTTGTGTAGAATTTGTATTCGTGATTTGTAATTGCTCTGCTCTGCTGATATGCCTGCTTTTTCATCTTCATTGTAAAATCCACCGAAGAGGCCTACTACTGTGAATTTTGAACATGCTACAGACAGAGATGCTATATAGGGAGATAAAGTGCATGGTCAAAATAACGGGGACAGAGCGTTGGTGATGTGTTTTGTTGTTGTTGTTTTTTCTTTAAACCATGCTCAGCTGTGCTCTTTGAACACATGATCTCTGATGTAACACATCAACTCAGTCATATGTCACAAATGTCCATCATTTTTTTTCTTTGTTGCTGGAACTTAATTGTGCTCTCCTGTGGTCATACATCAGCTATGAAGCCTGCACTCATGAAAGATAACTGCAACACACTGTCCTCACCTCAAGGGCAAGAATCGCTTATATGTATACAAGATCTCTGCTAGCTCAAAGATGGTAACAAAAGAAATATAAAGGATTCTCATTAGGATCCTGAAGTCACTAACTTGTTATTTTTTATATATCAAGCAAAAATAATGAGAAAAGTGTAGCACTGATTTTATTTTACTTACAGTATGATGGGAACAAAAAAGCAGGTTTATTTGTTACTGAGGTAAGGTAGGCATTCTTACTTTGATGAGTGTAGGTAAGTAGTACACAAGAATCCGCTTGAAATTTCTGAAAAAAAATCTAATTTGATGGGTTGGCACTGGAACGTATGGATTTTGAAACAACAGATATGAACTGAAGATGGTTAGTCAAATGTAGACAGATTTAGCAATAGAGAAGAGGCAGAAATGATGTTGGAGAACTCTGAATTAGTAAGTAATACCTGAAACTTATGTTTTCATTCATTTTCTGTTGGTTGAGAGTTTTATCTGTATCTGCCTATCTATCTCTCTAGCTGAAAATAAAAAATGTTTTGGAACTTACTGTAAATCAAATGCTGTAATTTTAGGGTCATGAATAATTTTGTTTAAAGAACAATCCCCCATCTTCTCCTCTCACCGCTTTGTAGATGTTTGTACACAACTACGTTTTGGAATGGATGACATTTCAAAGATGAATTTTAGCACAACACCAGTAATAATTGAAAGCATGAGAATAAGCATTAGTTTGTTAATTATGAATTCTCTCTTTCAGACCTGAAACCAGTAAAATATCAGTAGTTTGTGAATATGACACACGATCAAAACATGTTTTCTGTCTGATTCCTAGTGGATGTTGCTACATAATACATTACATGTACTTTTAAAAACAGCACAGTGACATTTACACTGTCAACCTTGCGCTGGAACATTACTCTGGTGCCACCAAACTGTATTTTCATGCCTGTGCCTGAGCAATGCTTAACCAAGTCAGTGTCAAAACTCACATGCAAGCATGAACTTGCTGCCAAGAAATTTAAGAAATTCCTGCTAGTTCAGATCGTCTCATTTTTGCTGTGTAATTCAATGTTGGTGCCTTTTCAGGTTTTTTTTTTAACCCCAAGTCTTTCATGGTCAAATAACAGAAGCTGAGTGCCAAACAGGCCTCAGGAAGATCCTAGTGGATTCTGGCAGTGATTTTGAAGATTGGGTAGATGATTTCATGAAAAAAAAATGATCTGACATGGATGGTTGAAGAAATGATCACCCCTGTCAAAGCATGTGCTGGCCAGCCTGAGAGGGAAACCTGTCCAGCAGGAAAGACTGTCCCAGCTGTCAGTGTGAAAGGTTGTCTCAAAAATACTACAGCGGTTCCTGAGGTAGTCTAATGAGAACAACCAGATTTGTTTGGCACAGCTAAAGGAAAATTATTGTTTATGTACAAGGAAATTATTATTTATGTACATGCCAAAGTTTCAAAACTTCGGAATATAAAGTATGTTTACCACTAGCATTCAGATACAAGCTTATGTTAAAAAAACAAAAACAACAGAAAAAAAAACTTCAAAGGTAAAATTGTAAAAAAAAAATCAACAACCAAGAAACGTTGTGTTACTGGAAATTTTTGATGTATTACAGAACAATCATATTGTCACAACTTGTAATTTGTTTTTTTTTCATTCTTGATTGGAAAGTTTTTGAGATCATAGATTTTGTTATTCCTTTTTTTTTTTTTTTTTTTCATTGAGAAGTTTTTGAGATCACAAACTTTTGATGAAGCGTCCTTTCTGTTCCTGCAGATCACACCAAACCAGCTGGGGTGCCGAGGCTGCATACTTATAAAGGTTTAAAAGTTTAAGAGTAGAAATGCACAATCACAGGTTGCTGTCACAGGTGAAACAAAGAAACACTGGGCAAAAGAATTGGAAACGCATAAACTTGTTCTGCTCCGCGTATATCTGTGTGTGTGAATGTCATGCATATCTACCTATGTCAGATACCGTTTTAAATCCCTCTTCAAACGTTCTTTTCTTCATGACAGGAGCATCAGCAGAGAGCAAGCCTCCACCACCACCACCCCCTGAGCAGCCATTTGACAACAGCAAGTACCGCGTACAAGAACTTTACCAGCATGGGCCCATGTCTTTCTACGACATTGAATGCAGCCTGTCTCCACTTCGATGCCCAGTGCCATCTAGCATCAAGAAACCAGCTTGACCTTTTCCCCCCCCCTTTGATTGCAGCATGCATTGTTGGTTATAATTCAGTAGTTTGTGAACCTTCATGATCAAGAATTTTTCATTCAAGAGTGAATTTTTTTTTTTTTTTTTTTTTACGAAGTTGTTACAATATGATTGTTCTGTAATACATACAAATCCCCAGTTACAGTGTCAAGATTTCTCTTGGTTTTGTACATTGGCGAAAAAATAGAGGTGTACATTAACAAATCTGGGATTTTCTTTACCACATGATTTTTCAGACAACTTTTTTTTTTTCTTTCTTTCTTTTTTTTTTTTAAAAATAAATACTGGCGAGGTACACAAATTTCATGGTTGTATTTAGAAATAAAATGTCTTTCTGATACTTTTCAGGGGGATACTTTTTAAAAAATATATGAAAACTTGACACAAGTGATTTCTCAAAATAGAAATTATCTGTTTTAACGATGTGCCACTGCTTTAAGTTGAAAAATTTAAAAGGAAAAAAATGTTGAAAAGAGGATATTACTGTTAGAAGAGTGTTAAAAACAATTTAAAGAACATTAAGAATTACAAATGATGTCATATTAGTGAATGGCCTCACTTATGTAATTATTTGCGCTTTTTGTTCGACTAGATGATCCTACAATACGGATGAGAACAGAAGGTCTGGTCATGCCTCCAGAGACAAGGGCTACTACTCTGTTAGTCTGATCTGAGACTGCAGGCATGGTTATTTCCCTTGCACTCGAATAAAAATATAGTGTGCGCATTCACACACACGTGTATAGCGCTCTCTCTCTATATATACACATACATATTTATTTATTTATATGTATTTTTCTTTTCTCTGGAGGGGGATTCCTGATGTTAAGCTGTTTCATGCCAGGTAGAATAGGGCAAGTCATTTGTTTTCACAGGTAAGTATAAGGAAACAAACAGAGAACCACTGGAAATGACAAAGTGGCGATATTGCTCATTTGTTTGTGGATGATTTCATGTCTGGCCATAGCTTTGTGCCATATAATTTTAGGTGTGATGTCACTGGATTGCTTGAATGATGATGTGAATGGGGTGGCTTTAATGATGATTCAAATGACCAAGGAGACAAAACATTTCATCGGGTTTTTCTTGTATGTTTATGTCATCCTGAAGTAAAATTGTACGTACACAAAAACACACACACAAACAAAAAATTTGTGCAACACAGTGATGTGAATACAAACTTCAACATGTGTATACAACAGTTAATTTGTTTTTCCTTTTCTCATACGTATTGTTTCCCTTTCTTGTGTGTTCGCTTTGTAAAAATATAAAGCGTCAAGAAAATACAATTTGCAGATTTATTTACTCAGTAATTCATTTTCTGTTAGGCATGCGAAAAAGAAGTCACAGAAAAATGCTTTCTGTTGCTTTCATGGGTCTCTTGGAATTACAAAATCCTTTGTCGTCTTCTTTCTCCACAAGGGACACTGTCCTCTGATCCCCCAGCTTACCCACGGGACTTACCTTCTCTAAGATCTTCAAAGTCTGTCACCTGTAGGAGCAGTCTTGATTCTGACTGGACTATTCTGGCTGCTCATGATGGACTTGACCAAAATGCAGGTAATCATGATTTGCCAAATGAAGATAGTCACGGTTCAATGCAGGAAATCTGGTGGGTAAAAACGCAGTAATGATATACCTCCTTTGTCCAAGGTCACAGTCAAACTTATGGTGTAGGTTGGTACTTCTTCCCCCTCCTATTCCGATAGGGAATGTCCTGATACTTAATCCTGAAAATAAACTACAGTGCCATGAATCTGTTTTCATTTTAAAAAATCTTTTGATTAAAGTTGTTTGACAAATTTAATTGTGAGTGTGCATGTGTGTGTGTGCGTGTACACATGTGTATGTTATTTTAAGCAGTGCCATCTGTGTGTGCTTACATTCTCAAACATGCAACCATCATCCACAAAAAAGCTTGAACACATTTTACTGAACAGCAGTTATCATTTTACAGCTTTTTCATGCATAAGTCACATTTACAAATACAACTTTGCGCACATCACAGACACATAATTCTACAGAGTATTTACACATTAAAATGAATGTGTCAATCTCTTGCGAGCTTCCTCTACAGTTCTGAGACAATATGTTGGCTAAGTTGCGTAATTCCATAGACCATAATACCAAACGATGTGACCTGGCTTTGATCAGTGATGTGTTCGAGAATGAAAACGAGGACAGATTTAACACTGGTGCCTTACAGTTACAGGTCTCTTTTTTTTTTCCCTGTAGTAACACATTTTTGCCTCCTCTGGGAATGATTTTTAAATGGCTGATAGACAGAGAAGAACACTGCCAGGTCTAACAAAAGACAGTGAAATGTAGATCTGAAAGCTGCTGCACATTCCCTTGTTTCAGAACATACTGTCTGACCCACTGCAGTCAGAGAGATAAAGGCTGGAGTCCGATGGGGTGGTGTTGCCGCTACATGAAGTTGAAGTCAAACCTGCGGAAGGAGGATTTGAAAGCAGCTGCCTGTTCTGTTTCCTCCTCTTTGCTGCTCTTACAGTTCCTCTCAGTCCACACGTTCCGGCATCTTCAAGATGGGAGGTTCTGCTAGTGCTTCTCTGCACACACACACACATACACACTTGCAAGCATGTACGCTGATATTGTGTGACTATGCTCTGTTTCACTATTTGTATAATTGGTGTTCAACAAAAGTGAAACAAAGTTCCAGATATTTGTATACAGTTCTCATGGATTTTATTTTGCCTTCCAATGAACAGTCCAGAAAAATTCTGTTTTAATTAGGAGGAAAAAAGTCAAAACACCTGGCTATTTTGTTTATCTTAAGAAGAAAAGTAACTACAAGATGAACCTGGAATATGATGAAATACAGTCCATTCCTTGTGAACGTATCAACAGTATTTTGTTAAGGAATTTTGTCTCTTTTTTGATTACTTAGACCTAAGCAATAAAGGTTTTTTTCTTTGACATTTGAGATTATTTGTTGTGTTTTCACCATTATACAAAACACAAAATTCTTTTTTCTTTTAAGAAACACAAAATGAAAATCAGTATTAATACATAAACAATTTATATCTGACTTAAAAAACAATTTGTGTTGCACATGCACAAGTAAAGCATGTGTTTGTCCAATATGCACCACAAAAAAACACAATCCTGTCCCCATATAACCCCCAAATCTCTAAATGCATGTATGTGTCGGTGTGCCTATTTGTGTATACCTTTTTTTCTGTGTGTGCGCAAGCATTCATGAATGCCATTTCCAAGGGACATAAGCTGGGCAACAGTGACACTTACCTGCCGAACTGCAGAGGGAACTGCTCACGGATTCGATGCAAAAGGCGTTCCCCAGTTGGTAGTTCAGCATAAAAGTAAGGAGCACCAGCTGGTACAATCTGGGGAGAAGAAAAAAGGTAAAGGGTGTATCGTTCTGTCCACAACAAATGCATGCAGACTGTACACAATACTGCTGGCGCCTATGCATAAAAGTTTAACGAGTACAGTCTGAAATAAACACAAAAAATGAACACCCCCAATCTCCCCCTTGAAACACCCCCTCCCCAATTATCAAGCAACACAATTATAACATGCTCAACTAAAACAGTTTGAAGTGGTGCAATCTAAAATGAACGCACACTTAAGCCCTGAAGATGAGATGTGCTACATCTGCGTAAATCTAAGCTGAAAATCATAATTACGTTCATTACATACTCTGAAAAAATGGAGGTTCAAACTGCTCACTCTGAAACTTAGAAAGTGTGATTCAGCACAATTCTAACCATGCAAACTTATGTATTGCAGCATGAATTCTGACATCGTTGATAAATATCGGTCTTTTAAATTTGTTTTTTTTGAACAAAATGTATGCACACAAAAATAAATGATAAGGAGTTCTCTTGGTAAATTATGTCATGTGTGCTGGTTATGCAAATTCAATTTATAACCAGAAAATCTAATACATGATCACAGGGTATAAGTCAAGGTATCTAACCACTGTTTATTCAAGTATGCTCCGCTTTTAAACTCCTCTCAGACCTGTTTACTCTGAAACTGCTACTAGGTAAACTTTTCAACAAAAAATTTTCTACAAAGACTGTGAAAAATATCTTCCAAATATTTGTAAAAGCAGGGGAGGTTAGGGGGTGGTGGACTGGCGTTCATTTTGTTTTCACTTGCTATCACACAGCAGACGCTTCTTCCAAGTAGCAGCCACCTATCTTGTTTTAACCCCTTGACTGCCACTATTTTGTATCAGTTTTGTACTTCTGTGTGCCGGAGCAAAATTTGACATTTTGCGGTAGGTTCACTAATTTGATCAGTGCTCATCTATTTGTACAGATATCTCTTAGATTTTTGGCATGTTTTTTTTCTTATACCCAGGGCTATAATATCTGCAAATAATATTTGATTTTGTTCATTATGAGTATAATAAATAATCTATAATTCAACTTAAAAAAAAAAAAATCATATTTTGCAAGCATACAAAACCCCACAGCAGCAAAACAAAAACCATACAAACCCAGTAAAAAGTGGTTTTTAGTGTTTACTGAACACCTGTGTAAATATTTGGTAGTGAATTTACAACCACAATTGTTGATTTATATGATAAATTTATGCATTTCTGGGGTACAGTACAATCCAGGTATCAAGGGACACAATTTTTGTTTTCTTAGGTAGGCTCACTGATATGCCCACTGCTCTTTCAATTCTTGACATATATCTTAGATACTTGGGAAATTTTCTTGTTATATCCTTGGCTACAGCCAGACATCACAATAGTTTGATTTGTTTGTAATGAGTAGACCAAAAATATACATAATGATGAATGTTTTGTTTGAAAAACAGACACTTTCAGAACATAAACAAAACTATAGCACTAAAATCACAATGAAATACCACAAAAACTGGTGTTAGTATCCTTTGAACTTCAGGACCAACATCTATATTCACAATAAAGCTTGACAATGCATAAAATGTTTAGCAACCCATATCATAGGGGGCATGGCACTCCAGCCCAGGTAAACGCGGAAAGAAGATGGGAACTGCACATTATCCACAGCATCAGTCTGCACATCTTGCAAGCCTCTTGGGAATTTGTCATGTTTAGCAGAGATGAACTAACAATAACAACACTAAGTGTAACTTCCAATTATTGTCAGTTTTCTTTCACACATGTGGTTTGGTTCACTCATGAACTAAGTGCGATTGATAAAAGTCATCACCACAGAAGGTAATAAGTAAAACATTGCAAAAACCACCACACAAAAAAAAAAAAAAAAAAAAAAAAAAAAAAAAAAAAAAAAAAAAAAAAAAGACTGACTGCTAAAGATAGGACTGAGCTACAAAAGGCCACACCACAGATGATGAAAGCACACTAACAACTGAAAAATAAACCGGTGTCGCAGAGAATACACCACACCACAGAACCTATGGACAGAAGGATCAGGATCCCACACTACTGCCAATAAATGCCAGTTATAGTTGACTGACATACATTTGGGTACACACACACACACACACACACACACACACACACACACACACACACACACTGTGCACAAGCACCATATTCAAAAGCAAACACACACACACACATACACACATGTACACACACACACACAGCACCACATGCAAACCACACACCCACACCATGCACAAACACTACACAAACACCACACACACACACACACACACACACACACACACAATGTATACCCACACCATGCACAAGCACTGCTCTCTCTCTCTCTCTCTCTCTCACACACACACACACACACACACATACTGTGCACAAGCACCATATTCAAAAGCTACACACACACACACACACACACACACACACACACAACTCCATTGAAATTGTCAATGTTCACCTTGATACCTGGATCACCCGTGAAAAAAAGGTCGAGATTTGGGCAATCAGCACTGGCCTCTGTCCCTTCTGAAACAAGTTTAGACTGACGAGTGCCACACCCTCTTCCTCTGCCACGCCCCCTCACACTCACACTGGACCCTGGCCATTGTCCTGAACCCCCTCCCTTCCTCGACTCTCCTCCCGACCTCTCACGAAAGGAGGGAGGAAGGCAGTCGACGAAGACGGAATCGGCTCGTTTTTCTCTCTGATTCGGGCCCACTTGCGCCGGTATCGTTCGGTTTGAAGTCGAGGATCAGCTTCGTCATCAATACCAATCTCCGATAGCAAAGGGTGGTGTTGATTGTGATCGCTTTATTCCTCCTCCGAATCGCTTCGTTCCACTTCTCTGAAGTCTTCGTCATCGTTTCACGGTCTCGGATAACTTCTTGAAGCACTTCAAGAGCCATTAGATCGTTTGAAAACGGCACGCGCCTGATCGAACTGCCTGCTCGACTCGCCATCTTGAACCGAAAATGACTCAGCCGAACTTTGCCGAAGTTATCGTCTGAGCGGACGCCAGCCGGTCAGTCAGCGACCCGCAAAAAGGAAGAAACCGTCCTTTAGGGTCCCTACAACCGTTTTAAACCATTTTTTCTCCTTGCCTCCCTTTTTTAAATCGCCGAATTTTGATGATGAAATTACCTCGAACGCCGTTCGTGCAAGGGCACACAGCTTTCCCGAAACCACCACGAACGCCGTTCGTGCCAGGGCAGTCAACGGGTTAACTGCAGTAAAAACGTATTCTTCTAATACAAATTACTTTCAAACCCGATTCATTAGCATACTCTGGCACAAACTCATGCTCTCTCACTGTATTTTTTTTTCAATGTTACAGAGCATATTGCTGAAGAAGTATACAAAGCCTTACACATTTTGTGCACAGAAGTCGGCAAGAGTTGTCACTCTTTGGTCATCCTCCCCTCCCCCCATGGTTACATTCGTAAGTGCAATCACTGCTTAAGAGCTCGTCTCTAGATTTTTTTGTCTACTATTGTTTTAGTTCTTTGCATTCATTGTACCTTTGCCAAACATTTACAAAACATATCAAAATTGTATGGGTAAACAGGTGTGCCTTCTCCACTCACACACTTACCACCATCTCTGCTAGCCCAAGTTCATCTTCATAACAGTTCAAGGTCTGTGGACCAACATCCTTGAACACTTCTCTACACACATATTCATTTTTTTTCTTGCTCACACACACACACACACAC
Organism: Conus betulinus; assembly: GCA_016801955.1. Lineage (NCBI taxonomy): Eukaryota > Metazoa > Mollusca > Gastropoda > Neogastropoda > Conidae > Conus > Conus betulinus. Next base: position 31,135 of record JADBJO010006158.1, read on the forward strand.
ACACACACACACACAATCACATGCAAGGACAAATATATGAACACACATGTAAAAATTCGCATAAAAATTTGCCTGAAATCAGTGTGAACGTACCTGCTTCAAATCGGAATGTTTGGGGATCTCACTCAGTTCAAAGGACTGTGCCTCTGCACACTGCATGAAAGTGTCCTTCAGCTCTTGCAAGGAGTCTGCTGGAATGGGCACACACTGCAACAGCCAGAAATCCAACACATCTGCACCTACAGGTTATACACTATTATTAGCTAAACATCTTTGTAGCTGATGCACTTTTGGCCCAGTTTTTTGTGGTGTTTTGCCCATTTTCTGCCTATGTGTACTGTGCCTGTACTTTCATGCAAGTAAGGCCCTCGCTATGTCATGCAAAAAAGGCCATCACTATGTCATGCAAAAAGGCCTTGACTATGTCATGCAAGAAAGGCCTTCACTATGTCATGCAAGAAAGGCCTTCACTATGTTGTGTAAGAAAGGCCATCACTATGTCATGCAAGAAAGGCCTTCACTATGTCATGCAAGAAAGGCCATCACTATGCCACACAAGAAAGGCCTTCACTATGTTGTGTAAGAAAGGCCATCACTATATCATGCAAGAAAGGCCATCACTATGCCACACAAGAAAGGCCTTGACTATGTCATGCAAGAAAGGCCATCACTATGTCATACAAGAAAGGCCTTCACTATGTCATGCAAGAAAGGCCTTCACTATGTCATGCAAGAAAGGCCATCACTATGTCATGCAAAAAAGGCCTTCACTATGTCATGCAAGAAAGGCCTTCACTATGTCATGCAAGAAAAGTCCTTCACTATGTCGTGCAAGAAAGGCCTTCGCTATGTCATGCAAGAAAGGCCGTCACTATGTCATGCAAGAAAGGCCATCACTATGTCATACAAGAAAGGCCATCACTATGTCATGCAAGAAAGGCCTTCACTATGTCATGCAAGAAAGGCCATCACTATGCCACACAAGAAAGGCCTTGACTATGCCACGCAAGAAAGGCCATCACTATGCCACACAAGAAAGGCCATCACTATGCCACGCAAGAAAGGCTATCACCATGTCATGCAAGAAAGGCCGTCACTATGTCATGCAAGAAAGGCTATCACTATGTCATGCAAGAAGGCCATCACCATGTCATGCAAGAAAGGCCTTCACTATGTCATGCAAGAAAGGCTATCACCATGTCATGCAAGAAAGGCCATCACCATGTCATGCAAGAAAGGCCTTCACCATGTCATGCAAGAAAGGCCTCACTATGTCATGCAAGAAAGGCCATCACTATGTCATGCAAGAAAGGCCTTGACTATGTCATGCAAGAAAAGTCTTCACTATGTCATGCAAGAAAAGTCTTCACTATGTCATGCAAGAAAAGCCTTCACTATGTCATGCAAGAAAGGCCTTCACTATGTCATGCAAGAAAGGCCTTCACTATGTCATGCAAGAAAGGCCTTCACTATCTCCAGCTCCTTTAATTTCAGTGCATTCTGGTCTTGGCTGCTTGTTTGTACAGTAAGTCACGTTTCAGTTTATACTGCGTGTTTGTAAATAGCATCACCTTTTGAAGTTGATACTACTACAACCTTTTTTGGCCATTCACATAATACCATGCGTCATCTGCTTTAACTAATTGTTTTTAATGGCTCCTTTTTTTTTTTTTTTTTTTTTTTTAAATTAACCATTCATGCAACAACAAATTGAACAATTTTGCCATCTCCTGTCTTCTAAAACCTTCAGATCTTAGAACAACTTGCGGCCTACCAACGTTTTACTCCTCTTAGTTTCTTTTCTACCCCTGACTGAGAGCTTATGAGGCCCATTTGATCAGAAACAAAACAAAATGTAGCTAGCCATATTGTAGAGCTGACCTATTTCTTATGCTGAACTTTTCAGGGGGTAATTATGAGCAAATGGCATCTTTACTAAGCTCTCCACAGGCAAAACAGCTGTTGAGTGGTGGTTTTGTATGCTGAAATCTTTCTTGGAGGCCAGCTAATTGCAGAACACTGGAAGATTATGCAGGCATACCAACTGCTGAAAAAAAAAAAAAGCACCAAACAAAAATAATAAACAAAAACAGAAGGGGTAGAGCTTGCAGAGAACTCCACATTTCCAGATGTTCAGTCCAAAGCGGATGACAAAAAGGTGTGGGTAGAGGTACATCTGTACTCCAGCTATACACATCCACCTTTGTTAATTCATTCAAATGAGATGTAATGGTCCCAAACATGCCTTTTTGAATTTCTTCAATTTTAAACATGAAAAACTGTCATGCCTGCTTAGCAAGACCTGTGTTTTTTAAGCAATTTTTTAAAATAATATTTTGACTACAGAAAAACAGAAACAAAACCTTTTAATATAGTATTTGTACACTGTAACTGCCTTCTTAAAAACATTTTGATGCCAAGAAAATCTCAAACTAATTTTCCCTTCCCTTGTCACTTCCCCTATGGCACTTACGTTTAATAAGAACACCCTCCTATAACAACATCAGTTGTTTTATGTGGACACAGATCACATGAATGAATATTTTCTTTACAGTTCACTTGATATAACTTACCTGAATTTGCAGATGTGAAGACTTGTAATTGCGCTCAAAGAAAACCACCACTTTGTCGTCCGATTTGAAACATTTTCTAAGTGAAGATTTGTATGTGATAACAGTCAAGGAACAATATGACTCAAACAAAATTCGATAGTGAGAACGCTCTTCGACAGTATGCTCAAAATGCTGAAAGAAAAGCAGTCTAAATTTACCTCAGTTATTTCTGACAAATAAACAGCCAATCTTACTGCTTTTTTTTTTCCTGCTGCCCTATCTCCTGTTGCATCATTAAGAGGCACAACTCTTGATGCTCATGCCCACTACCACATACACAACCACACCAAGGTTAGGTCTTCTTCAGGCATGAGGTCGAAACATGTCATGTTTTGTCTTGTTACTTGTTTGTCCTTGTTGTTAGTGGACTCACTGAGAATTATTCTCAACATTTGTTTCAGATTCTGCCTGCAGTCACCTCACTTTGAAAATAACTGAATAAACAAACCTTACAGACTTCCCTTTTTTGAAAGAAACAGATACACATACACATTTCCTCAAGCTTGACCCTGACCGACCCCCCTCAAAATTGTCACACAATATCTGAACTAAAAATAAGAACTACAGAAACTCCTGTTAGAAGCCTTCACAAACAATCTCCCCAGACTGTAACACACTCTCATACGACAAAGGATATTTTTCAATTTCTTGCAGCACCTCCTCTGGCGCAGACACTGTGCATTTGTGGTGGTGGATGGGCAGGATCAGCACATGGTCGTCGACCAAACCGCCCTTGGCCAGCGCCATGTAACTCTGTCACAGACAGTGCTGCCGGTTCAAGAATGTTCAACAAATGTTGAAAATTACATGACGACTCACAAGATTAAAACTTACCTTGTGTTTCTGTTCTTATATGGAAAGACCTGTTGTATATGACGTAACCATCCAAAAAGACAGCATCCGGGCTGATGTCAAAACAACAATAGACCTCTTCGGGGTAAAAAAAAAAACACAAAAACCCCGTGAAGATGGCGTATGTCTTCCTATTGCAAATAGAATTATCATTTCTCAGTCAATAGGCTAAGCAAAGAGACCTAGACAGTCAATTATTTCATTTGAAGTGCACACCAGCCTAAACAATTTGGATACAGACTATTTGCATGATAGGTGCACAGTTTCACACCATGCTCTCGCGTTTTCTCTCTCTGATAGACCTGTTAAGCTACGTGATGGGGCTGCATTGCTTTGGGCATGCTCATTATGTAGTCACCTGTGTCCTATCAAAACAGTGGGGTCACCTTGGATACATGTAAGCTCTAACACAGATGAGATCCCTTGCAGACTTCAAAACATTGCCTGTTATTCACACCAATTAGGATCCCAAGTTGAACAAAAAAAATGTTGAAGGATAAATCTATTGCCATTTTTTTCATAATCAGTCAATAATCAAAACAAACATGATAAAAAAACAATAACAACCCAATGTGTAAGCTGACTTATGTGTTGCTGCGGAGAAGAAAACGTTCCTGCAGTTTATTGTAACCATTCTCAACAGCTGTCAACTCCATCTCAGCGTCTGTTGTAATTATCTTCACAATCTGTTAATTTCATTTTAGAGTTAAGCGTAATCATTCCCACCTTCTATTAGCTCCATCTTAGCGTCTGTAGTAGTAATCATCCTCACCAGTTGTTAGTGCCTTAATCTTTTTAATGTGTTCAAATTAAGCACACAATATAACTAACTTCAGCAAGAAAAATTGCTTTATTTGTTACGTCATGCCCTTCCAATACCAGTCATGATGATTACATCTTTCTTCTGTTTTCTTGGAAAGACTGCATCATACAACTTTCACACTCAAAAATTTTTGTTTGTTTTGTTTTGCTGTCCCTTCTTCTATACCACCGTAATGGCACTCCACCTACGCCATTCATTCTACCCCCTCCCCATCGCCGATCCACTACCACAACCTGGCCCGACCCACCATATTCCTTTCTGCCGGTGGCACCAGCAATCCACAGGAAGCAGTCAATGTCGAGTCATCATGAGGCAACCCGCTAGAGGAGACACTGCCCTGCTGTCAAGCCACTTCAGCAGGGTTTGGTGGTGTGTGTTCTGATCTACCAATACCTAGGACACCACCTACTAAGCCCCCTACTGATGACAATAATTGCTTAGTCATGCAGCCAGCATGAGCAAGCTCTCCCTCTGAAGGTGCCACCACATCCGTCCAATGACAGTCTCAGTGCATAAGCGTTCTCTCAGCAAAGATCAAGCCTTGTAAAAGGCTACAAGAGTTTCACAGAACTTTGGGAAACTGTGATGACCCCTGTTCAGCCAAAGTTGCTTTCCTCCTGTATTGTTTACTATCTATGTCTTATACTCCAGCTTATGATATCCATTTATAGTCCCTGTCTCATTATGCTGGTTACTTAATTGCAAGCTAATGAATGTTCCTTGTGTGGACTGTAATGATTTTGCAGTGTGCAATGTGCTGTCACTCTTGCACCGTGTTTCAAAGAACCTTTCTTTATTGAGCACCAGGAAAAAAAAACGTAAGTGTTTATCTTCTCAGTTAACTGAAGATAGCCACACAGGAAAATTGAATCCAAACACATTGGGTAAGCAAAAAAAAAAAAGCACAGACAATCCCCCACCTCCTCTGTCCTGTAAAAAAAAAAAAAAAAAAAAAAAAAAAATCACTCCTCGAAACAACCAAACAACAAAAAACAGACAGACAGACACACAAAACACACAAAAAAAACATCAACAAACACTAGGGATGCTCATACTTACCCTTATAGACAAAGCTACTATCATTACCAACATACCTGAGAACCCACACTGACAACCAGGTGTTTCTCGACTTGGGGACTCCCGAGGCAAAACCAACAGTCACTTGTGTCCTCTGCAAAGAAAAGGGATCATTCTGTGAAATTATGAATCCGGTGATGCAGATGAATCAGCACTACATACCAGGCTGCACAACAGAAATAACAGAAAACTGCAAAAGTTTAATCATAATCTTGGGTCCCCAAGTTGTTACATGATACTGAAAACTAGGTGTGCAAAACTGCTGAGTATGTCAAGTTATCTGCTAAGATAATAAATGCCATCATATTTAAAGTTTTGAGGCCTGAGATTCACACACTCTAACTAAAATTCAACACTTTGACTTCAAAGATTTGGACTTTATAATGTTTACATGATACAGCATAACTAGAATTAAATCCTTGCACATGTGAAGATTGAAATTTCCAGAGGCAAAATCCAATATCGTCTTCGATCTATGTTCCTGAAATTTTCTGCAGGAACACTTCTCATAAGAATCTGAGCACTACGTACTATAGAAACTGTTGACACTTTTTATATTGAACAGATTCTTCACTACAAGCTGAAAAATCAACTTGCATATGAGCATGATAAACACAGTGCTTAACCTAACCATGAAAGCATGACAGTTTTTAAAACCGACATGCCGATTATTACACCATCAACAAAAACAAGAACAGACACACAAAACCGCCCCCCCCCCCCCCCCCCCCCCCCTTAAAAAAAAAGACATTAATGTGAATACACTTTCCAACATCATGTACAAAATACAGCAAAAATGCATGGGGGTACAAAGATCTGCTTGCTGATCTCATCTTGAAGTATTCAGAGAAACTATTTTGAGCCGGTGTACAGACTGTAAACCTTAAACTGCTATTGGTGTACTTTTCAACAAAAATGAGCACATTTTCTATCAAGAGTGTGCATAATATTCCAAATTTCTGTAAAAGCGGGAGAGGAGGAGCAGGAGGTGGTGGTGGGCATTCGTTTTGGTTTCACCTGCATCACACTGCAGAGGAAGCCCAGGCGTTACCACCTGATCTCGCATCAACTATAGAAAAAATATTTTTTTCCCAATGCAAATTACTTTCAAACCTGATACATCCACATACTTTGGCACACACGCACAGCCTGTCTCTTCTTCTAGCCCTTCATTTACAATTTTTCCTGCTTCTTATCAAATGTAATTCCATTCCTCTGCAGAATACTCTGATATTTCATCTAACTCACTAACATTACAGGCGACGCCATTTTGGCACTTGGTCAGTTTTGTCTGCGACTCGCCGCACAGTTTCCCTTCTTTTTCAGTGAATGGAAGTGATGTCAGCGCCCCAAAATAGTACTACCGCTTCACTGGACTACACTTCAGAGGGGAATACCCACAACTTTTAGAGGCTCTCTGAGCACTATCACAGCATGAGCATGTGTTGGAAGAGTGCCACACACATGCTCCTGTCTCCTCCCCTTGTGAAAACTAGCGCGCTATCTGTGAGCTCCTGTCTACTCCTGTTATGAATACAAGAGGGCTAATGAAAGCCTCTGCTACAGTCACACTCTGCAAGTGCAACCATCACTAAATATGTTTGTCTTAAGAAATTTTCTTTTCACATATTTTTTTTCTAATTTGTTGTGTTCATCATATTTTTTTACCAAATGTGTGTTCAAAATACGGTAAAAATTGTGTAGGTAAACAGCAGGGGTGGGACTCTCCATAATGGAAAAAAGAGGAAACAGTCCAGGGGGGTCCAGGGTCCAGGTACCCCCCCCCCCCCCCCCCCCCCCCATCCCTGGAAAACTGAAAATTCTGGTTGCTGCTACATTCAATTGTACGCAATCTACTGCATTTTGAGATTGAAATTACAAATTTTAAAGGGAAAAAGCAAACATTTTTTTAACACAAAAAGCTATAAAAATCAACTATACTTATTGTCTTTCACAACTTGAACCAAGTGTAGATGAGAGGAGTTCCTTTTCAACCTAATGGCACACAAAATTAATGCAAGATGTCCAAGTCCAAGCGTGGAGCTGGACATCTTGCATAAATTTCGTGTGCCATTAGGTTGAAAAGAACTCCTCTCATCTGCACTTGGTCCAAGTTGTGAAAGACATTAAGTAGAGTTGAAACATTTTCTCCACGTGAAACGATGTCTCTTCGACGTGCCACCATTTTGAAGATCGCAAAACCGGAAGAAAAAAGTTACAAAGTTAACTGCGAATCCAAACCGTTTAAGAATTACGAATAGTTTGTGGATAAATGACACTCGATGTTTTTCAAGACATGAATCACAGATCACTCCCACGTAACTGACACGCTGTTACGCGGAATCAACAAGGATCTACCGCGGAAATCCACGGATCCGAAGAAAAATCCCACCCCTGAAACAGGTTTGAGTGTATATCTTTGTAGCAGGAAGCGCAGACTGACATTGTAAGCTGGCGCACACACACAGACACACATACATAAGTTTACCAAAAGTCTACAGGTGTGCTGGTCCGGATGACATATGTCTTACCTGGTCTTCTTGGTGCCTTGCCTCCTCTTCCCCCTCTGTCAGGCTGACCTCGTCGTTTTCCCCCCCGATTGTCTCCTGACCTCTTCTGGCTCATGTCGTAAAAAAAAACTGCTGTCCACTCTCCTCCTGGCATTGAGAATCATCGGGTTATTAGACACCTTAATTGTCTAAAGATTATGAAAAACATAATCATCAATATTCCATTTTTTCAAGTAAAGAAGTTTGATGATCAAGTCAAACAAATGCATCAAAGTGAACTAATATTCTGGTAAAACATCTTTGATACAACTGAGCCCTATAAGAATAAATGAAAATTGCAGTTGTTTTTTTTCTTTTAACTAATCCTAATTTTTTTTCATCTAGGCCATCCATACATGTTGCACAACCTTAATACCAACAGCAAAAAAAAAAAATCTCTAACAAATACCAACCCCCACCCCACCCCACCCCTGTCTTTGAAAAGAAAAATCACTGCTGACAACTGTTTGAAAGGAAGTGAAGAATCTAAAAAAAAAAACTGACTGGGATATGTGAATGCCATTACCACAGTAAAATTGTCGTTTAGAGAAAAAAGTCTGTATTAAACGGGAGTTTATATTCTACACAATGCTTGTAAGCAAACTGAACAAACCTACTCATGTTAAAAAGTTCATGAAGTGAAGCACAATGTTTATTTTTTTCTTTTCCACAATTTACAATTTTACACATCATTTACGTTATGAAGCATATCATAACAGTACTGCAGTGATGATGTCAAGTGTTCTATCATGACATCTCAGTGGGCAATGAGAAATACTTTGACAATGCCCATCTCCTCTCTCAAATATCCTGGTATACTGAATCTTTTCATGTTTTCATAACCCAATAAAAATGGTCATAATGGATGGTTAGGATCTTCACCTTGCGAATCAGACCTACTGTGTGCGTAAGCACAAGGGGGTTTACCCACCATTGGGTCAATACATGCAGTTAAAAAGCCCATACCCTGATACACATTTCACCCACTAGCAAGCCTCAAACCAGCGACCTTCATATCAGATGTACACTTTTCTATTGTACTCATCACACACACACATGTATACACAAACCATTGTCCATGTAAGAAACTGTAGTATAGTTGTATTGTCACAACACAGCTCCCTGTGCAAAATCTGGCCACCCTCCCTGGGAATTTAATTTGTGTTTCTTTCTGGTCGCATTTTGTTCTTTACTGAGTAAAGCTGATTCATCTTCAAAATCATGCCAGGCACACCTCAGTCAGAAAAAAACTGAGGAGTTTCTCAATGTATGCTAAGTGCAAGACAAACATGGAAACCATCTGAAATTTCAGTGGACCCACTATAAGTGAAGAGGGGGAAAAAAAATCAACCATGGGACTCAAACCATTCACCTGGCATTTTCAGCCCTTCCTTCACCAGTGTCTACTCACCAGGCCACCATCCCACTGCCCCTGGGCAACCTGGATACACCTCACCGTACCTGACTGGACTGTGCTCCCTACCTCCACAGGCTGATAGGGGCACTCAGTGGCATCCGGCGGCTGTTTGATCACTTCCGTCCTGTCCAGAATGCACATGGGCACAATGGAGAATGCGTACAAGGACTGAAATTAAAAAAAGAAAAACACTACTACTACCACCAAACAAAAGTAAATGTTGGTCAAAGTCTGGTGCTGTGCCCAGAGCTGGACTGAACCAACTCCACCCCAGGTTCCAAAGCTATAAACAACACCAAACAGTGAAAATGCGCTCCTTCCCAGTGTGAATATCACGCCTTCCTTAGTCACCTTGTTGCCAGAGGCAGACAAGAGATTGAAAAACATGGAGGTTAAGGCAAACTCTTAATGATGTATGCGCCAGCTGATCTCTTTAATGTTGGTAGAGAGCATGCACACAAACGGTTGGAGTGAAAGAAGAAAACAAGGGTGAAAAAAGGTTCTTAAGATCAGGAATGAGGAAAGGGGTGGAACACTGGGGGGTGGGGATGGAGGGCAAAGTGGGGAAGAATGAGTCAAAGAATTCTCCACCAAACATTAGGATCGGGGAAATGTTACAGTGAACCATAATTAGGTGTTTCAATTTGTTCCCCGACAGTGGCATTGTTTCATGCCTAGTTTCAAAAATGTTTCAGTCATGTTGGTTAACTGGAGTCAATACGATAAAGACAGAAAGACAAACAGGCCCCTTCTAAATATAGGCAGATCTTATCATCCCCAGCCAAACAAAAAGGCTACAATGGGATGATACAGGTAGACAGTTATTAACAGTCATCTCCCTCTTCACACAGACTTTCTTTCAGAAAGACGCTGTGATCACGCTAAACCAACTTTGAAGTTTAACACGAAAAATTCTTAGTTACATCTCTTACTCTGTACCTAGTGCAACTCCATTATTGATACAAAATAGAGAAACACTATCTTATGTCAACATGGATTGTGCCGATTTTCTTTCTAGATGGAAATGCTATGAACTTCTTATGGACGAAAACAATCGATTCCAGTGGAGAATGTTACATGTACTATGAACATCTTTGCATTATTCTTTACTTTTATTTAGAATAGCACTCTAAGAATGAAAGGTCAAGTCTATATTTTTTTTTTTTTTTTTTGAATGTTGTGCGACATGATAGCTTCATCTTCTTCTACCCTGTAGTCTCTGCTGTGCATGTAAGACATATTAGAAAGCCACATTTCTGTCAAAGCTGCGGTTGTTTTGGTGTTAGGTATGACATAGTAACACATAATGACTTCTTTTTGTTTGTTTTTTTCTTCTTTCTTTTTTTCTTATGTCACATATGCTTCTGATCTTCTCTCTCTGTCTTGTGTGTGTGTGTGTGTGTGTGTGTGTGTGTGTGTGTGTGTGTGTGTGTGTGTGTGTGTGTGTGTGTGTGTGTGCGCACATGTATGTGTGTGTGTGTGTGTGTGTGTGTGCAAAATGTTTATATTTTGTTTGCTTTGGTACTGCTGGTTGTTCCTATTTCTTTTCATTATGTCCTTTTTTAATGTGCGCGATTCAATGGCAGAAGATTATGTAATTGTTCATTACTGTATGGACTTAATGGTGGTCCTTTTCGTCTTCTTTGTTTTTCTGTATGTTTCTCATGTTTTGAGCAATTTAACAACAACAACAACAACAACAAAAAAAGAAATTCTTAGTTACTGTTGCTGGCTGCATCACTTTTACTGTTTCTGTTTTTTTAAATGAGCAAAAGGACAGTCACCTGACAATGCCACAGATTTCAGGCCATAGTATCGCTAGTCATGGATTCTTTGGTACAACCACAACGACTAGGGTCATGCTATGAAATGCAGAGTCTGAACATGACTTGAAGCTTGTGCCAGCAAGGTCCTAGGTGACATTGTCAACTGATTAGCACAGGACAGAGCTGTAATATACCCTTCTTTTTCTTATGCATTTTGGCATCTGCAAGTTGTAACAGACAGAGACACCTATGGTGTTGTTCAGAAAATCTGAGGAACACGCTCAGAGATGCATCCTATCAAGTCAATCAGACTCAATTGTACGGTCCCAGTCTTCCGGTTTCAGCCTACAGCAAACTCAACTCTGCATAGGAACTGGCAGGGTCTGAACAATTCCACAAATGCATGTCTGTGATGGCTTGAGAGGAGACAGAAGAACAGGAACAAATGGGAATGAATGATTCATCGCAGGAGCCTGGGCCAGATATTGCATTTGAAAATATTTCACAAACTGAAAGAAAGTAGTAAAACATTTCATCTGAAAACAAAATCACAAATGATATCAAAAGAACTGATCAATGAGAATTTGTAATTTGATTACTTTTCATTCTCAGGAAAAAATTCACACATAGCTGTCTTACATTTCACAAAATGTCAGACATTATGCAGTCAAATTTCACAATATCATCTTGATTAATCTCTGATGTGTTAATGCTCACCTTTCTCTTTTCCTTGTTGGCCAGTCTGGCCAGAGCGATGAAACGTGTCACATGTTCTGCAGATTCCTGCATTGTCCGGTGGTTCCTATGACATCACCACTTTTCACTTATTGTCTGCTTTTTAAGAACAAGTGTTCATAAATGCTAACTCACACTCACATGTATAGTAATTTCATTTCACACACATGCACAGCACACAGACATACAATCATTCTTTTGATCTAATGTGAGCGTTTTTGATCGACAAACAAGAAGCTAGTAGATGCCACAATAACATGCAAATGAATTGTGAATTAATAATTCATCCATCATTTGACACTATACTATCCACATGCCATTTCAGGTAACTACTGTTTTGCCCAACACCCCTATGGACATGACCCTCAATTTTGTTCCCATACTAGTTATTTGGGAAACTTTCAGCATTAAGATGCACCATTTGAGGATTACAGCTATTGCAGGATGGGCACCATATTTCAAAAGCTTTTATCTTTTATTTTTTTTTTCCCCTGACAGTGATCAGTGACTATCCATTCACCATGACTGCAGACAAATCAGTGTTCCAGGCACAGCTGACTCAACAACAGCTGGAAAGCCACATAGACTGTACAGGTGATTTTGTTCTCATTTAAAACTTCAGCGGCAAATATGTTTGGCTACCAAGAATTTAGGAGTGGGTGTCTCAATTAAAGATAAAATTTTGGAGATACAAAATATGGGCAAGAAACCAAAGATACAATTTAAAAGACCAACAAAGAGACACTGCTTCGGTAAACAACATTTTTTTTTTCTGCAGACACTCCCGGCAAGGATTACTCCCATCCACCTAACAAAGGGAGTGAAGTTTTGTGAGTACGACGACTGTTTTTTTTTTTATCCCACCATTAAGGCAGCTATACTCCAACTTCAGGAAAAACAGCATCTATCAATAGCAATAGATTGTATTCTTATAAAATCTGGTGCCTTAGATCCAATTTTTGTGATAACAACCCCCACCCCGCCCCCAAGAATGAATTACATATATTCATATATAAGTTTATTTCATGCTCTATAAAACTGATTAAATAGTTGCAGGAATGTGATGTAAAAGCATTTGGTACCCTGAGACTTGATCTGCTCTGACAAGTCTGACATTTACTGAAACACAATGCTAAAGAATAGAACTGATGATCAAATATGGATCTATCCACAAAGCTTCAATGGCACAATGAAATTCTAAAAATGACAACAGTCTGATTTTTGTGTGTGGGCTGCCAGCACCAGTCTGCTTGAGAAAGATCTTGTGCTGAGATAGAATGCAACAATCTTTGAATAAACAGGAATTCTTCCTGGTTGTAAAATCGTTACCTGCGTTGCATGCCCGACAGCATTTATTCCCTTGGAACTGATTACCCAATGCACAGTTAATACACAGGTAGCATTTTCACCTGTATGGCTGTCTCTCATAATTCACCCCTTCACAGGCAGCGAAATGGTAGCGAGGTCGTACAACACGAGCCACTTCACCTATCAAAGCGGAATCACTCCTTCTGTCCAGTTCCTGCAGACAATTTCAATTAAAAGAAAATCTAGACAAGAAATCAGCACCAATATCATGCAAATCTCAAAAAGAAAACAAAAACAGGTGTCATTGTAAATACTAAGATGAAAAACATTAAACTAGTTGCAAAAGTGAGACAACTGAAGGCGGAAATCTAATACAAAAACTTAAATAAATATTAGTGAACCACCAAAAATATGTGGACAGACAAATCACAAAACAAAACACGACACGTTTCGACCTCTTAGGTCTTCTTCAGGCAAGATATAAAACCCCTCAGGTCTTCTTCAGGCAAGATACAAAACAAAAAATTAACAGGACAATGAAAATCAATGAGGAATCACTTATCTTCAATCTCTTCAGCACAAGATAGCCATTCAACGCCTATCTTGCGCTGAAGTGATTGAAGATAAGTGATTGCTCGTTCATTTTCATTGTCCTAACTGTTTTGTTTCTTGCCTGAAGAAGACCTAAGAGGTCGAAACATGCTGCATTTTGTCTTGTGATTCATTTGTCCATATTTGTTTTGCAGCTTGCTAACATTTATCTAAGAATTATTTTAAACTAGTAAAACAGTTAAGGCAAAATCCAAATTAATAAACAAAATGAAGTGTAAGGTAACGTCGATGTAATACTCAGTGCCAAAAGAGATACGTGAACTTTCGATAGCTATGTCTCCTACAGACAAATGTGTTCCTTTGTGTTTACGGTAAGCAGCAGTCTGCTTTTTTCTCATGTGAAATAGCAAATTATGCAGTTTTTTTTTTTTTTTTTTTTTGCAGTTCGCTATTTATTACATTTAAAATAACAAAACTTTCAGTTACGGCAGCTATCAGAGCCACCGGAGTGCTGCATCAACACAGAAGAACCGATCAAACATAAAAAAAACCCGTCTCACCTCAAATTGTTTCACATCTCCCAGCAAAATACTGTATTTGGGATGTTCTGATGTAACACAGTACTGAATTTATTACTTAGTGTACAAATGTTTCTTTGCAATTCATCATTTCATGTCAGAGGGACAATGCTGATTTCTTTATTTTTGGGGAAAACCAAAATGCCACCCCAAAACCGACAGGTACATGAAAAAACAACAACAAATACCCACGAGACAGCATGCACACTCATTATGCATATACACATTCACAAAAACATATTCATTTACATATGTACAATGATATATAGTTAATCATTTTTGTAGGAAAACAACATATCATGCATCAGTGTGTGTATGTATGTACATGTAGGCGAACGCATGCATTGTGTGTGAATTTCACCAAGTATGTGCGCATGCGAAATGGGTAGGCCCACATATGAACCAATGTAACTCTACAACATTCACTCACTCTCCCCCATTTAAAATCTGTATCTCAACTACTTGTCTTTATGAAGTACACAGCGCACATTAGTATGGTCTGCGCTATATAAAAGCAATTCCCTGCTTTAGTCAAGATGAACAGTTACACTCTTTTTTTCCACTGATAAAATGCTCTTTTTTCACTGACAAAACAACAGTCTTCAAACCCACTCACAGCGTCTGTGGCATACTTGTCCACGCCTCGAGGCCACTGTGATGTCAGGAGGATGTCTGAACCTTTGTAGTGACGATCGTTTCTGATTGGCTGGAGCAGCTCTGACACATTTTTGGAGCTGAAGGTGCTCAGCCCCTTTTTCCCCCCTCCCCCTCCACTCCGCTGAAGTAGGTGATCTGAAGTCCTGAACTCCCTTTGAAACGCCCATGGCGACCTGAATTGGGAAAAAAAAAAATATGGATTGTTTCTGGAAAGGACAAAGTTATGCCATTATACCCTCTTTTTCAATAAAACAATAATATCAGTCTTCAAAGTTACACAAATACACATTTTATGATAAAAGCAACACAAAAATCAAATATACAGCAATCAAGTTTTAAAACAACAAGCATAAAACAAAACAACAGCAAACAAAGAAACAAAAAGCAAACAAAGAACCTATTGTCTGAAACAGGAAATTTACTGCTGAATGTAGTTTTATGAAATACTTACCTATCCATACAATACCTTATACTCTATTTCACTTTGGTACAAAGCGAATGGAACAAATTGCTTCCAGTTTGTATTTCAAAAATCTTATCTCCATGGTGGAATTAATTTTCATAACAGGTTAGACAAGATTAAAAAACAAAAACAAAAACAATCCCAAAGACAGGCTATTTGACATCATTCATGTTTGAAATTTTTTCTTCTGCATCAAATCATGCTTTAAACTGGCTCTAAAAATAAAGAACATACTTTGGGCGCACATGTTTCTATTTTTACCATCAATTTCAGCATGCATTACATTGAAATCAACAATACTATCTGTAATTGTGTGTTTACCTGTACCATTCCCTTTAGCTTAAAAAAAAAAAAAGAGATGGGAAAAATGAAAGAATATACAGAAGCAAAGAGAAGACAGTACAGACAGGAAAAAACAGTCTAGTCATGTTATTTAGAACACGTCCAGCTGATCGTAAGAGAAACGATAAGAAAGCAGAGAAAAGACCAGAAGAAAAAAAAAAAGCGGTGGTTAGGAGGGGGAACAACTGAAAGAAAGGAGAACGGACATGGCCAGAAGAGACATGAATATGAAAGACTGACAGCCTGTGGACGCGACTCACCCAGGTATGTGATATTATCACACAGCTCGGCGCCTCTGACTCAGGATAATAGTCGCTTAACTCAGGTTTACAAGGACCAAGAATCAGAGTTGAAACAGGTGCTGTAAATCAAACAAACAGGTCAAAGCATACAATCAGGCAACACACTCATTTATCAGGTCCTTCGCAGGGTCCATACAGGCCGACAAGTTCAAAATTCCCTCGATTTTTCCTTCGTCATTCAGAGAAATTTCTGTGACTGCAAATCAGCTATTTTTCAGATATGAAATTTATTCCTACTGTTATCAAAATGGCTGTTCCAATCATCCTTGAAACATAATACATGCCAAATTCTATATTTACAAATGTAAATATGAAAAAGATTTGCCATTATTTCAAGTTTTCATCGTGTATTTGAAAGCAAGATATGAAACAGAAAAGTATGCTGCATGTCTTCAGATGTCCCTCACAAAGTTCGTTACACAGTGGCTCCCATATTCTGTTTTATTGGATTAATGCTTTTTTTCTGGCAAGGTTTCCAAATAACATGACAATGGTCAGTTGCTTTGTTTTTCCCTGTTTGATTAATTTATTTGCTCGGTTCAGTCATTTTGTTTTAATTTATTTAACTATTATTCTTTTTGTGTTTACCCTTTGTGGTTATTAGTGTGTTTATATATGTCTATGATAAGATTAAAAAAAAATGCATACAGTGTTTATGAATGGCCCGTATCACTTTGATAGTAGTAGAAGTAATAACAGTAGTAGTTGTTGTAGGGGTAGTAGTAGTTCTATTGATGGTATTAGTATTCACAGTAGTAGCCAGGTGATGATGTTTGAAGATGTCGATGATGATGATGATGATGATATTGATGATGATGATGATGATGATGATGATGATGATGATGATGATGTATATTTTGCTGTAGTTGTTATTGTCTTACTGCGATAAGTATGTGTTTTGCGTTTTGTATTCCTTACTTGTAAGTTGTTCTTCTGTTTTGTAATAAAATATGTATTAAAAAAAAAAAAAATCCTTGAAACACAAGTTTTCTTCTTGATTTTTGCACACTGGCACACATGTAACCATGCAATGCTTTTGTGCTTCTTGAAGGCTTTTTTTCAATCACATGACATTTCTATGACTTGGACTAAACCTCCATAACTTTGCAGTCCTGGAATATTCCTTTTAAAAATTCCACGACTTTCCATGATCTGTACTGACTGTGCTTTCAGCCACTGTGATATTAGAACAACAATGAAATACTGAACATCTTGGGTCTTCACGCATGCAACCATAACACAAAAAGCCGTTACATATGCTTGCTAAAACTTCAGTAAGCTAGCTAAGTTACAAAAGGAAACCAGGGATGATCAAGAGAAGATGAATATGAGGACACTTAGACATTCTGAAGATGGAAATCTCTTGAGGACTTAGACATTCTGAAGATGGAAATTTCTTGACTGGAGCAACCTATCCCCAAGAAAGGGATGAAAGTAAATCCAGTCATGATGCCTTCAATGATGTACATGACAGCTCAGTCTACTGAAGTTGTATATGGGTATTTCTGATTAGGACAGCTGTGTTTGTCTCTCAAACTGAGTAAGAAACAGTGTCACTAGATAAGTGAGAGGGAAACTCGAACAGCTGTTATATATGGCAATTCCCCTCTGCCTTCTCTCCCCTGTTTACGTCTCAGAAGCACTATCATGATGCTGCTCATTCCAGCCACTTCAGAGACAGCAACACCCAGGTTTGTCCTGTCGCAGTCACAGCATTGCAGTCCATCGGGAACATTCCTATCACAGTGTCACAGGGCAAGCCATCAGAGAAGACACTGAGGATCCAGCACGTGCAGTCACCACCTGCTTAGCTCCCTTGCTGATGACCATGACTGCTGAGTAACAGGACCAGTGTGGGCGCGTCTCCCTGAGAATGGTGCCACTATGTTCGCTCAAAGACAGTCACCATGAATTTGCCGGTAGAGATGACTTTGACATGAATTCCCCATAGGCTTGAATGTGGACAGGAAATTAAAACTAAGAACACAGTGTGACAGACGGGAATGAACAGTCACACAGCTTGAGACTTTTTCTTTAAATGATGACCAATGAGGGCTAAAGATAAAGATGATACTGTGGGTTTCCATCCAGTCTGAGATTACACAAACACACAGACGAAGGGCCATACTTGCATTTACCATCAGAAAGTAGCCCGGCATCTACCAGGCCCAAGAGATAAAGACACCTGCAGTGTTTGTGAGGAAGTTTAAGCAAGCACCCCAAGAGATCCATCCATTAAGTGAATGACACTCCACTACGTGATCCCAGTCTTCCTGTTTGTGCCCACAGCAAACTGAACACGGACAGCAGTCACACACAGAGCCAAAATATATACTTCTGATGAAATCTGAACCCAAGACCTCCCAGCCCATACATCTCTGACATTAACCACTGTACCACGGCAGCTGAACTAAAATGAACTCTGGCTATACATGGATGGAAAGAATACTGGGCAAGTAATCTGGACAGCTAAAACAAGAAAAGGAACGAAATACATCCCCATCCCCTACTCATCTTCTGTGGGCCAGGAAACACATCTGATGTTGATTCAAACCTAAATAACAAGAATAGATCTTTGTCACAATTCTTCTTCATATGAATAGTAAGATCTTCGTCATCATAACAAATACAACATTAACTTGGTTTCCTTTTACATGGAGCTTTGGAATACAATGACTGAAATGACTCTGGTTTCGTGAAAAAAACTGACAATTTTGCATTTACTTCAGAGACTTCAATAAGAAGAACATCAAGAAAGTGGACAACTCTTACAGAAAAATACACTCAAGTGTATTATGTAACGTTGATGAAAGCTTAGCTAAGCGTACAATTAAGAACTTAAATAGATATATCCAAATCTTGGCTGAGTACATGAAAATGTTACCAGCTGGCAGATCTGAGAAGGAAACTTGTGCACGGCTTTTACATAGCTCAACAAAATGAAGAAAAACACAGTTGTGTCACAGTGCCGCCTTACCTTTCAGCTTTCCAGATTTGTACTGCTCCCAGTCAGTGCTATCTCGCCCAAAAAAATCACCCACGCACAGGAGAAGCTGCAGAATAACAAGGCTAAGCATAACCATTTCAGTTGTCAAGCTGTGATGCAAATCAATATAGATGAATGTGACTGCTGTGAATCAATGAGACAAGAGAACAGCAGTTCTCTCTTTGTTTGTAGTATCTGATCCACCACAGAAAAGAGCTTTCACTCTTAAAATTTTAAATGATAATTTAAATCTTGTGTGTGACCTGTGCACAGCCATGTTCATCTCTCTCACACCTCTCTCTCTCTTCTATCTCTGAACACATTTTTTCAGGAGTTTATCAGTTTAATTTTTCATCTGCCAAAGTTTGTATTTGTAAGTGGCTTCTTGGGAAAGATTAAACGTTTATATAGAATCACAATCATAACTACTTCATGAATGAAAACGATTTGGGGTAGAGGTACTACCATTAGCCAGTAAATGTCTCAAGAATGCCAGTTTTAATTTTACTTGCTTTCAGTTTCACTAGTTATCATGACAGCCTGTGAGCTCAAGCTTTCATGCTGCACTCTGACTGGCAGAGTTGGTGTGTGTGCGAAGGGACGCACTGATACTCACATCAAAAGGTCCGCTCTTTTTGTTGGCTTTGTTGAAACGGTTGTACAACTGAGTGATGTTACCCTCCACATCACCACTTTACCATCCTGCAACACATTCATACATGCTTACATTCATTTTATGTGAATGTTGTTTAAAACCTTGCTATGTACGTCTACTTAGGTATCTAGGTTCAAACGAAATGATAAGACTGGCTATATATAGTGATATGTTACATCCAGATTCAGTTCTAGTTTTTCAGACAATCAGAGCCAATTCCTGTGATTTTTGTTTTTACTGTTTTGTATTGTACATTAACAAAAACTGCAAGACTTTACACTTTGTCTTGTGTGTTGATTTGTATTCTGGCCTGTTTTCCAGTAAAGTTGCAGCCTGTTATATTTTCCTCATAGAAATCCAAGTGTCTGGTGATGTTGTTTTCTTTCTATCTCATCTTCTGTGCCTTCTCAAAGGTATTACACCATGCCACTAATTCTAATTCCCTCCATCTCCAATCTCTTCCCTACACAATCATACCCAACAAGTTCATCTGCTTAAAGCCCCAGCATGGGCAGTCGGTATCAGGCAACTTATCACTGCAGAAACAGCACTGCTGCCAAGTCACTTTAGTTTTATGGTCTTCACTGTTGCCTGTTTTCAGGAAACTAGATCTATTAATACTTCTACTGACAACAGTAATTGCTTAGTCGCAGATGGTGTCAGCATGTTTCTTTGCCAAAAGTAATCATTCAGACTTTATACCAAAGTTACACGTTGCGCGCATACATGAACGCATGCATGAACTTTTTTTTTTGTATACATGTCAGCTAAATCCAGCTCCACCTTTTGGCGAAGAAATAGCTCCCTAAATCCTCGTTGCTATGGCAGTCTGGGCTTCACTGCCCGCCATAGATCAAACTCATATGGCCGCTTAGCTTCTTCTTCCATAGAGCGACCACAATCAACATTCTGATTCTTAATGTCGCTATACCTGGCACTGAGTTAGGTTGAAAATGTGGCAATGTCCCAGTTTGTTGGCCCTTCTTTGTGTCAATCTCGCTAACTCGCCTAATGGGCCTGTAAACTTGGCCTTTTCCGCAAACGAAGCAGAACGAAACTAGACAGACTAGTTACTAACGCACAGAGTAGAGAAAGACATCTCGATCCACTCCTGGGCCATCGGTCTGATACTTCAACGGTGTACACCCCCTGTGTATGTGGTTTTGTGAAGAACAGGATGCAATCATTACAAAGATACAAGAATATCACGGGAGAGCATATAACATACTCAAAAGAATGGTTAAACGTGAAAGAAATTACTTACACCTTTACAGGCTTTTCCGACGCCATGCTTTGGATAAAGAAATGAAAGTTATCGCGCGCCAACCGGAAATCGCTTAAAAAAGATACACGAGGGCAATATAAAATAAATAACATTAAAGATATCGAGATAAAAGTTAATTCAATTGTTCAGTACATCTATATTCTCTTTTACTACAAAGTTTTCTAAAATGACCATTTTATCCGCAACATGAAAAGTAATTTTTGACTGCAGTACTAGTTTGTTGAAAGATGGCTGCTTGGGGACGGTTTGTGGCGTGACTGGGCTAGTCAGTTTTGTTCCATAGTCATCATCAGAGTCTAATACTCAGCTGCGTTCTATTCAGAGCTCTTTTGCGCTCGAAAATGGCTGAAAAAGGACTTACCGGTCTTGGAAGTATCACATGGTGGGGATTCAGCCCTGCTATTGATATGCAGGAAACAGGTGAAGATTCCAGAATCATTCGAATCGAATTTCGAGCCCAGAATGTCAAGATTCTGGGACAGTTTCTGCTTGAAGTTCTACTTTGCTGTACTTTCAAAGTGAGATGACAGCAGGCAGAAACTGAAGCAAGCTTAAAAGAGAAGTTACTATGCCGCTGAACGAAAGAAACAAACAAATTACAAGACAAACACAACGCGTTTCGATCAATATACGCTCTTCTTTAGTCAAGACCAACAACATTCAAAATAAGGACAATGAAGAACAAACAATCACATATCTCATCAAACTGGGCACAGAATGGATGTGAAATGGAAAGGTTTTGGACTGTTTGTTCTTCATTTTCTTTGTCTTGAATGTTGTTTGTCTTGCCTGAAGAAGTCCAAAGTGGACAAAATGCGTCGTGTGTGTCTCATACTTTCTTTGTTTCTTAAATTATTTGGTGGCATAGTAGTTTGTCTTTTAAGTCTACTTTCCTTTGTTTAAAGAAAACAGTACTTAGTGCTTTGATGCTGTTTTTTTTCATATGAGGATCATTACCAAATTTGAATGAGCAATCATGTTTTTTTTTTTTTTTTACTTCTGTTCCTATCAGCAGACCACTTACTTTTAAATTTGATTTATAACAGGTCTGAAAACTTGTTCAGTTTAGTGTCCCAATTGCTTGATTAAGTAGATAAAAAATTGTGCCCATGTAATGTTGTTGACTGGCTACACATATGACACCTTTTTTTTTTTCTTTTAAATAGAACATTCAGTTAGTTGTTTATGTTAAATGAGAGAGAGAGAGAGAGAGAGAGAGAGAGAGAGAGAGAGAGAGAGAGAGAGAGAGAGAGAGAGATTATATGAGGCATATCTCTGTTTGATGCCAAAGGAAGACCAACATGACCAGCTTGGTTTTACTGATGAGTTTGAATCAGGTGATGAAAATCGACTCTGGACAGGTGATGAATATGGCAATGTTTTTGAAACAGGCTTTGATAGTCCACATATGCATCAAGTGAAGGATTTAATATTGACATTTAAAACCTTCTTTTTCATTTCCATTTTCTTTCTCCTACTTCCCTCCTCCTCAACCCCATCCCCTTCACATCCTCATCCTCATTCCCCCCCCCCCCCCCCCCTCTCTGACACACATATTTTCACTTTGTTTTGTTCTTCAGTCTTTGCAAAGTCATTGTTTTAAATTTAATGATCAGGAATTGTTTACCTGCACTTGATTTCCCATACTGATTTGATCAGACTATTACTGTTTGGTCAATCAGTGGGAGACTGCATTTCCTAGTGTGATGTGTGTGTGGGGGTAAGGGGTGTGCAGGTGAAGACAGGCAGATGGTGATATGCGCAGGGACCAAGGGACAGCAGCCAGTCAAGAAGACACAGACGTGTGGAGTTTTTCTCCTTTTATTGCCCTTCCATGATAAGCTCAAACCAGGGAATACTGCCTGGGGACTCTTCTCTCTCTCTCTCTGTTAGCACTCAGCGCACTGAGCACTCTCACGCGCCGATCGCGCTCACTCGCGGACCACACTCTGGACGACACTTTCCTCCGGGGAACACTCACGGGGAACACTGCTCTCACTCACGCCCGCGCGCCTCACTTATATACAGCTTGACTGGACCGCAAAGCCAGCAACGCAGCGCCGCAGGCAAAGTGAGCCTTGCGAGACAGCAAAGGATAAAATTTGTGCTATCTGTCGCAGCTTCTGCGTTGTCTAGCTCGCCATACAGTCAAAGTGTCCAAACATATTAGGTATCGATGAAAACCTCAGAACCCAAAGAATAAAACGTAATCAATCATATTTGATAGTTTTGTGGCTGTGTAAAGTTTGGCAATTAAAGTCCGAGAATGAAACCACTTTTAATGGGTTTACGTCATATTTTCCCTTATTTCGATGACAAAAAGCAACTGCATGAAATAATTTTGTAATGACTGGAAAGCTGGCACTTCGCTCTTTTTATACATACAAATTTCATTATCCAAGATGCCGTCTAAGTGGAGAACTTTGCGTTTAAAATTTGATGGAAAACACAACTTGCCTTATCGTCACATGGCCGTCGCCATGTGCTTTTAACACGACTTTCGATAAAATGTTATTCTGTTGGAATGGTTAATCGGATGATAATTTTATATATTTTTGGTTGCTTCTACCATAGAAACGAAGTTACTAAAAAGATTTCGATAGGAAAGTCCGAATTTCATAAAACAACAATTTAGATCAGAACGCCGACAATGAACAAAGAAGGCGACTCGCTCAAGAGACCGGCGCCGTCAGTCATTTCGTATAGTCGCAAGCTTGTACAGAAAAGATCATAGCCATGCGATATACGAAATGAGAGCTTATGGACTTTACTTTCAATGTGCATTCATGGATTCTTTGGATTCTCTCATACTTTTCGTGAAATCAAGAATTATTTACGGTTTGTTCGTCGAACAATTCAAAATGGCGCCAAGATTAATTCGGTCAAAATACCAGTTCTAGGAAAAAT
>JADBJO010006158.1:65000-70000 GCA_016801955.1 Conus betulinus
TGGCCTTAGGACAGCTTGTTAGGAAGATGCATATCAGGGATTCACACAAGGTGGGCAGCCAGTATGACTTGTGCCCTTGACTTCAGGAATGGATGCTTGATAGATCGGCTGTGTAACAGACGTCTGTGTACAGCAGGGTCACAGGGGAGCTGAGAAAGATATGTGCACAGTCTCTGCAGCCCACAGTTCTCAGTCATGCACAACAGGGGTTGTGACCAGTCCAGCTGTTGTTGTCCATTCTGGACATCTTAGTCTTCCTTTTGTCACTTCCCACGCTCCACTTTACCCTGTGAAATGGTCTCGAGTATTGAGTCGGGGTGATAAACCTGCCTGTAACAGGTAAAATTTTTTACCTCTGCTTGACCTGCTTGCCTACCTGCCTGCCTGCTTTGCTTTCTTTTCTGTGTTTGCTACCTTTGTCAGTGCTTTTCTTGTTTTGTTTTGTTTTTTGGAGAGGTGTTGTTGGGGGGTGGGTGTTTTCAGACAAATGTGTGTGTGTGTGTGTGTGTGTGTGTGTGTGTGTGTGTGTGTGTATTGTGTGCGTGCATGTTTGTGTGTGCGCGCATGTATGTATGTATGTGTGTGTGTGTGTGTGTGTGTGTGTGTGTGTGTGTGTGTGTGCACACATGTGCATGTGTGTGTGTGTGCGCGTGTGCTCATGCCTGTGAATGTGAACATTTTAATATTCATGATCATGTCAATTGTTTTGATTATTTTGTGCAAATCATCATCATCATCACCTTTTTCATTGTCTTCATTTTCACTATGCAGTTAAAACCACCCCAAAAAGACTGACCAAATAAGGAATCCATCCTTTTAAAGATTGTTTTCTTCTGGAATATTTTACTTTTTGTCTAAAGTTGAAACTTCCTAATTAAATCTTCTTTCCCTTAAAAACCAAAGTGTCCTAAGTTTACCATTGAGAGATTCCACTGTGTTCCCCTTCAGACAGCAGAGGATGTGGCCGAGTTCAACATGCTGTCCCTGTTCCATGAACTGATGGCTGGTGAGCGCTATGCGCTGCCTACCCAAGATTCCAGTCCTGATAAAAAGAAAAACGATCCCAATGCCACGCCCAAGCTGCAAGGTACAAGGGGGCTTTCTTATTATTCTTTGAAAATACTCTGTGAATATAGAGTTATGTATAGGCTAGCACACACACACACACACACACACACACACACACACACACACACACACACACACACAAAGAGAGAGAGAGGGAGTGATAGCTATAGATATAGGTACGTAGACAGACAGACAGACAGATAGTTAGATAAATAAAGAGAGAGATGGATAGATAGAACGTACTCCAAATGAATTAAACAAGACATCAATGGATACAATGATTTAAAGAGGTAAATGGTATGGAATAAAAAAAAAAACATGATTGATCAATATAATGGATGAAGAACATGAAACCATTTTGTGGTATGAGACTATATAACTTTACAGTGATTTGATGTTCCTTTTATGATGAAATTGGTGGTACCTTCTACCATACTCTTGTGCCCATAAAGATTTTTTTTTCACATACTGTATGATTTTTTTTCCCCCTTTGTTCTTTCTCACTTCCAATACAAAGAAATAACAGAGGAAGATGAAGAGAGAGGAGGAGGAGGAGAAAGAATCAGGAAAGACCAGTGTTTCACAAAGCACTGGGACATCGCTGATCAGGACGACTCTGCAAGTCCATCTGCTAAGCCTGCCCCAAGACCACTTGACTTGGAATATGGTGAGTGTATATATCCGTGTAAAAGAAAAGCAAAAATGATATTGTGGTGTGATCTTAAAAGGAAAATTATTGTTCCACTGAACAAAAGAGACAAACAAATCAAAAGACAAAACATGATGCGTTTTGACCTCTGATCTTCTTCAGGCTAGATGACCATTCGAGACAATGAAAGTTGGACACAAAATGGATGTGTGGCATGTTTTGTTTTGTTTTGTTTTGTTTCCTTGTTTTTTACTTGAAGCAACACAAGACCTATACATGAGAAACCATTCAGTCTCATCAGACAAATTTAACACATTTTGTTTGCTTGGTAGGTGTGCCACCGGTGAAACAATAAATTTGAGCACAGGGGAGCTAACATACATATATATTATTACCAATGCAAGAATAGTCTCCCTTTACTGCATGAACATCTTTGCCATTGTAATCCTGAAGGGTAAATGTTAACGTATAACTCATGCAAAAAATTGTGATTTTTCATATGCTTTGCAGCACATCTAGAGAGATTTTGTGATAAAGCAAGTTTGTAAACCTATTACTGTTCACATTTTTTGCAAAAAATCTGGCCCTAAAGAATACCCCAAAGTTCAGTTTTAAGAGCACTGCTGGCTTGGTGTGCTATCTAACATGATGGGCGATCTGTTTTACTGTAGAGGAGGTTGCATTTTTTTTAGGTACAGAGTGCCTAGAGAAAATAACAGACAGATTTTACAAATGTAACTGTGTAATCTTGGTAAACCATCGAGCAGCAAATCTGATATTTGTGCGTATTTTTTTTTTTTTTTTTTTTTTTTTTTTCTGAGCAAAGCTGCCAACTGAAGCATTCATGCTATTAGATTATGTGGATAGTGATAAAAACCGAAATGACTAAAGACTCAAAAGGACCAAAATTGTACTGAATTGATAAAGCCCATAATAAAAGAAATGAACAAAAAAGTATGTGGATGGTGATGGAAACTAGAATAACTAAAGATTGAAAAACAGTAAATTCTGCAGATTAATTACTTCCATAATAAAGAAAAAAACAAGCAGATAAAATGAAAAGGATTCAACATCTCCTTTTTGCAGTTCGGTGTGTCCTGAAAACCAATGGAAAAAGAAAGGGAAAAAAAAAGGTGTATGATTTCATTTGAAAGACTAAAATGTACTGAATTTTTTTTTTGTACGCAGAGTCACTGCCCTTGGACAATGTGAAGGTGACTTTCCTGCCATTGGGATGCATGGCGGAGATGCACAAACGCAGCAAGTACCAGAAAGCGTTCAATGTGGTTTACTTCAGCAACAGTCTGGTGCACCATCTGACGCCAGAGTTCAACGCTGTGTTTGATGACCAGTGCACCGTCCTCATCGAAGTCAGCTCTGTGAGTCATGCGGTCTCTTGACATCAGTTTGGTTGATGAAGGATGGCAGGTCTTTGATGATACGTGCACAGTCCAAAGCAAGCTACCTTTGTCAGTTACAATATTTTTTGAGACAGCTATTGACCATAAGCCAAAGTTATCTTTCTAAATTGCATTTTCTACAACCATTGTTGTTATAACAGGGGCGGTAATCAAACAACGGTTAGAATGTTTGCCTGAGGAGTGGACAGTCATGAGTTTGAATCACACGTGAGGCGTTTCTTTTTTTCTGTTTTAATTTGCTGTGAAACACGCTCTGTCCTCTCAGCGGTAGATGGGTGCCTGTTCAGTTCAGGGAAGGGTGGAAGTAGTGGGAGGAGAGGGAGGGGACTCTACCTTCCATCACGCCTAGTCCTAGACAGGGTGAACCTCTGTGAGGTCACTGCCCCTACAGCCAATGGACTAACCTGTCACAGTAAGTCAGGCATATGTTAAGTCTTGCTGAAGAGACTGCTTCACACCATCTTCGCAACTCTTTTCATATGCATTTAAAAGAAATTTAAACACCACATGTACAGCACATATGATGTAGATATGTTCAGGGTGACTGCAGAAGGCCTTTATCACCTATATCAAGAAACAAAGGTGATAGGGACCTGATATAGGCACCCCTAAGAACTTGTCATTTGCTGTTGAGTAGTCACACTCAGCGATGCCTCACTGACGGAATGAAAGTGGTCTTCTGAGTGTATCGATGCATGAGGAGAATGTGTTCTATCAGGTCTGTCCAAAATCTGGAACTCTAGAAAAAAGGCAGGGACCAGTAAACAACAAATAAATAGGGTAATTCTTGCTCACATGATGAAATGAACAAGTGCTCACAACTCCAAATGAATACTGCTTATGGCGCTGAACCGCCTAGCAGATGTGACAACACAGAGCACACAGAACGAGGAGACATTTCCCCCCCCCCCCCCCCCCAAAAGATGTTCCAAACTTGCCCATATACTCCGTACCCGACACATCTACACTGCAACAACAACTGGAGAAATGGAGAAACACAAATTAACATTTATTCAACACTGGCACACCCTTTTCGATCTTGAATCTAGTCAAACAAACATACGGACAGCACAGTAACAACACAGGTAACCTCAGTTTGACTGGTATGAAAGGAAATCTGGAATGAGAGAGGGAACAGTAAATGGCAAATAATAACAAACAAACAGGATAACCCTTGCTCCCATGGTGAAATAATAAGCGCCCATAACTTTGAAAAAAAAAAAAAAAAACAGACTACATGCTTCTCCCACCAGGAATACTTTCAGGGTTTGAACCATCGACCTGTATGAGCACAAAATAGCTGAGTAATACATAGCTTAGGACATGTCTGTTGTGGTGGGTATGTCTACAACCTCTGGCGGTGGGGTCATATGATGATGATGACATGGTTTGGTGTCTGTTGGCAGACTGATGCTGGAGGTGAAGAAGGAGCTGGTCCAGAAGTATGTGGAGAAGGTCAGCAGTATGGCTGTGGCTGCAGGCTGCAAGGTGAGGGCCAGGTGATGAGGGAAGGAGGCTCAGTGGGTTTGGTGGGGAGCCCTGTGGAATTTCTGAACTGTGTTTGCGTGTTCATGTGCACAGTGTGTGGCACAGAAAGACACTGCACATCCACCTTTTGGGCAAACCATGGAACATGTACACACATATGATATACACAAATGCATTCACGCAAGGACATAGGCATACACACACACATGCACACACACACACACACATACATGCACACACACACGCTTACACACATGGAGATACACTCATGCGTATGCACACAAACAACAACACACACACACACACACACACACACACACACACACACACACACACACACACACACACACACACACGTACACAACATCACTTAA
>JADBJO010006158.1:82500-90000 GCA_016801955.1 Conus betulinus
AACATCAAACTTAATGTCTATCAAATATGGAGTACCACAAGGCTCTGTATTGGGCCCTCTACTGTTTACTGTCTACGTCAATGATTTACCTTATTTTTCTTGAAAGTAAATGCGAAATGTTGCCGATGATACATATCTTCATTCCAGTGATCCAGATCCATATAGATTAGCTAGTTAAACTCCAAAATGATGTTAAAAAGCTTATCGAATTGACTCATGTCCTTAAATGCAAGCAAAACCAAGTGCATGTTTGTATGTTCCCGACCGAAAAAAAAGACAAAAAAGATGAAGTCAAAATTTCCACCACTGTTTATATCTGACCTAAAAATAGAAGAAGCGACTTACACATAAAATACTAGGAGTAATAATAGATAAAGATTTAACATGGACCGACCACATAACGTCAATGGGGAAACGTCTCTCAAAAAAAAAAAACAAAAAAACTTCAATTAGCCAAGATTAAGAACTTCCTGGACACCCATTCTCGAAAGCTCTTTTTCTGTGCTCATATTCTATCAATCATTGATTATGCATCAACCCTATGGGATAACTGCAGTGAAACCAACTTGAAAATTATTCATCGAATGTATAAAAGAGCATTAAAATTAGTGTTACTAGAATCAAGCACCCTAACAACAGAAGACTATAAACAACTTAATATGTTAACCTTCAACAACAGACTTTTGTTCAATAAGGCAGTATGCATGCATAATGTTACAAACGGATATGCATCTAAAAAGATAAGAGATTCATTCACAACTGACAGTTATAGACATAATCATTTATTATCCTTTCCCAGACCAAGAAATAATCTTTATAAATCTAGTCTTCTGTACTCTGTGGAAATGTATGGAACAAGCTACCAATCACTTTGAAAAACATAAAGAACAAAAATCACTTTAAGAAAAATCTGAAAAAGCATCTCAAGATGGTTAGCAATCAATATTTTCTCAAATTCCCTTGAAATCACTCTTCAGTGATTTTACATGATGTATCCTTGTTTATGCCAATGTACATGTCTGTTTATGCGTGTGTATGCTTTGTAGACAATGTATTGATATTGTACATAACTTATCTCTCTCTCTCTCTCTCTCTCTCTCTCTCTCTCTCTCTCTCTCTCTCTCTCTCTCTCTCTCTCTCTCTCTCTCTCTCTCTTGTTACTTCCTTGATATGATAACTATAATAGGCTTGAATTCTGTTTTGTACTCCCTCTCCCTCCACCCCCCCCCATGCCTCCATCATACCCCATCCCTCCTCCTATTTCCTCTCCCCTCCTCATCCATCTCAGATTTCACCCCAACCACCTCCCACGCCCTTTTCCGCCGATTTTCACTCTTTGTATTTCTTCGTTTTCATTATTTTATTATTCAAGTTTCTTTGTTTTGTTATGATGGCTTGATGTAAAAAAGCAGTTTTCTCTGCTTATTCAATATTCCATCTGGAAATAAAATTTTGACTTTTTTTTTTTGACACACACACACACACACACACACACACACACACACACACACACACACACACACACAGGGGTGACAGTGCGGCCCTGACAGTTCTGTCATAGAGGAATCAGTGACGCCCGTGCAAAGTTGTAACAAAGGGAGTTCGGTAAACCTCGTTGAAGTACGCCCCCCCTCCCCCCCCCCCCCCCCCCCCCCCCCCCCCCCCTTCTCCCTACTGTCTGTGACCTGATGCTGTCATGTTGTCAGTGGCCCCTGTCTAATGGAATTGCTGTGTCCAGGCAGTGTCCATAGGGAGTGGTTGGTGTCAGCAACGCCAGCTGAGGCCACTGCGCACCAAAGGGTAGTGTTCTCTCTGGGCCTATCTGTCTGTCTATCTATCTATCTGTTTATCTATATATCAAACTCTGTGTGTGTGTGTGTGTGTGTGTGTGTGTGTGTGTGTGTGTGTGTGTGTGTGTGTGAGAGAGAGAGAGAGAGAGAGAGAGAGAGAGTGTGTGTGTGTGTGTGTGTGTGCATCTATCTATCTATCTACCTATCTATCGTGTTATCTCCTGACCTGGTCTATCTATCATCTATCTATCTATCTATCTATCTATCTATCTATCTATCCATCAATCTATCTATCAATCAGTCCACCAATCACTATCTAATAATCTATCTATCTATCTATTTTTTTCAGAGTCAATTTCGTAACTCGCGTGAAAGATATTATCGTGTCTTGTTTGGAGTCCGATTTTGTTTTCGTTAATTTTGTTTGGACACACACACACACACACACACACACACACACACACACACACACACACACACACACATTGACATCATATGTGAGAGATGAATTACAGGACGTATGAAAAATGTTTTTGCTTTTATTGCGATTCCTTTTCTTTGGGTTTGTTTCGTTTTTTTTTTGTTTTTTTTCTAATTAATATATAGGCATTGCTGGTTTCTTGTCATTGCATTATACTCTTTGTCCTTGAAAGTTCAAGACCTCTGGAAACCATCCGTCGGTTTAACCAGTTCCTCTCTGACCACATTGTTCAACCGCACCCCCACCCCCACCCTCTCTCTCCCTCCACCGAAAAAATAATCCCGAACAGCAACCAATAATAATAATATAAAAAAAAAGTCTCAAAGCCGTAACACACAAGCATAAAGATATTTTTCTTTGCAGAGCCATCATTCTTCAGACAAGTTTGGCGAACCAAAGGGACATTGAAATACAATTATGCGAGTAAAAGGCACGAAACAAATTGACCCGCCCCACCAGGACGTGCATTGTCCAGGAGACTACATTGCGCTGCTGCAATAGATGCCTATCTGATCATCTCCAAATAAGCAGATGAAATCTCGCCTTTACGCACAAACGCTAATGTACGAGTCGTGTCTAGCGCACACTGTTTTGCTGGTGTTGATGTGTGAAACCCCAGATTTACAACAATATCATCAAACGCGGCACGAAGCACATGGTCGCCATGAATAACGAAGTTATAGCGTCCACTATAGCACGTAGCTTGGGGTCTGAGACTGTTGGAGGTGTAAGAGGTGTGTGTGTGTGTGTGTGTGTGTGTGTGTGTGTGTGTGTGTGAGAGAGAGAGAGAGAGAGAGAGAGAGAGAGAGAGAGAGAGAGTGTGTGTGTGTGTGTGTGTCTGTGTGTCTGTGTGTGCCCGTCTTTCTGTTGTTGTCTCAACTTTCATATCCGCTTCAATGGCATTTCCCACACCGCTCATTCCGGTGTATGTGACGTCAGAATCACTCTTATACGGGAAGCACCATCACTCACTAGCCGTCAAGCATAATTTCCCTGCATTGTTTTTTCCATCCATCAAGAATCAATGTAAATTTTAATTAAAAAAAAAAAAAGTTAACGATCCATATGAATGTCGTATAAACACATGAGTTGACTTGTACATCGTTTTAAACGAAGCCGACGTCACTATTTTACAGATTGTAGCTTTCTTTCAAAGGGAGATTATTTTATGGGGGAGGGGGGGGGGGGGGGGGGGGGGGGGATGTCCCACTGGAGACTCCATCCATTGAATGACTTGCCTTGGTAGCATTTTTGACACCGTCGTGTTTATAGCGTACACTACGGGTCCCCGTCGCCTACCTCCCCCGACCCCCATCCATTTCCATCCTATCGCAGTTTCAGCACCAACCGTCCACTGGGAGTAGTCAATAATGTCAGGGTGTCTGGAGGCCACCCCCCAGGGGAGTCACTGCAATGCTGCTGAGTCATTTGGTACAGTTCAGGGGTGTTTGTTCAGGTATACAATACCCAGCACAACACTGCTAGCCAAAACACTGACAGTAATTACGTAGTGTCGGAACTTCGTCCATCATTAAAAGCGTCACTACATCCAGCCAATGAAAGTAGACTTGTGAGCTTGGTGCACGCACGCACGCGCTCGCGCGCTCGCGCGCGCGCGCGCGCGCGCGCGCGCGCGCACACACACACACACACACACACACACACACACACACACACACACAAAAACACAGACTATCTTATTCGATCGATTCCGCAGCCCAATCAACAGTTCCAAGCTCCTACAATAGACTTAGACCTTCGTAGGTTGGTGGTTTAACTCGAGGTGTCGTGGTCTCAGTATAACTTGATTCATTTTTCGTTTCGTACATTCAGTTTGCCATTGACACGAAAATACAGTTTATGTATCAATCACATATTGTGTGCCCTCCAGCAGTTTCTTTCCGTCGAGTGGAAAAGACTCTCTGGATACTTCTCAGTCAAATACTCTGTCAAAACGAGCAGGGTAAAAAAAAATCATCTTGCCAGATTTGTATTCTCTCCCATCAGAAGAATTCACTTCGTTGAGAAACTATGTACAGCCTATTGTTTAACACATCGAAGTGTGCGAAGCAAATTGTCCGCTCATTTGTTTGATTTCGATTTAGAAAAAGAAAAACAAAACAAGCAGAATCTGTTTAAACCCAACAACATGTCTATATAAGCTAACAATCAGTTTGTCCGGTTAAGAATTCCACTTAGGAGGAAGGCCCTTGGACGAGTTCACAAACCGAAAAGTGTGTCTGAAGAATACATCACTGAATCCCTTCTGTTTATTTGCATATTGTCGCATTTAAATATCAATGTATACATGTACCATTCTATATACCTGCTAATTCTCTTCCGCTCTTTTCTACCAGTCTGTGTCTGTTTGGTCTCTCTGTCTATTAGGCCTGATCAGTTTTCTCAGTCATCCTGTATTTCATCTTCAGACTAAGAACTGGACACTGTCAGTTGCTCTCCCACCTCTAACGCCTGAATATATTGCACACAGATGAGTGCCCATGTGGTACTGGCCCACAAAACCCAGCCCACGTACTTCAGTCCTGTCCCGCTGTCGATAGCCTGCGGCGTGAGTTTCGGCCCGGTGCAGTGGAACGCCAAGAAAAGCTGTGGGAACGGTGGACTCACTCCGACGGACCGCTGACTTTGCCCAAGCTACCGGACTTTGCATCTGACCAGCATGACCAGGGAACGCAGAAGAAGAAGGAGAAGAAGAAGAAGAAGAAGAAGAAGGAGAAGAATCCTGTATTTCTTTTTTATGCGTAGTCTTTCTCAATTGTCTGTCAGTCTCTGTTTACTGCAGGCCTATTGAATGGCAATAAAGCATGTGTGTTGATTACAATCATGATTTATTACCAGCTATCCGGCACATCCCCTGACACACTCTCCCACTCCGACCCTCTCCTCCCTCCCTCCCTCCACCTTCCCCCCCCCCCCCCCCCCCCCCTTCACACGCACAAGCCTCACAAGAAGACTCGATATCACATCGCGACAAGACGCGCAGCAGTTGGTTCTGCACGCTATTGTTTACATATCCTTTTCCACTTTCACATGAGTTTCGCGAACTGGAATAGTGGTCTTTGAATGCAGCAGCCTACTAAGTCAGCCTCTTTTGTGCTTACTGTCCATACCCCGCGCAAATAAAAGGACCCAGGTGGCACTCTACTGCATTCGGAATTTACAAGTTTCCTGGAATTCTGTAACAGTCATTTCCCCACGCCCTCTGATAATCCCCAAAGGCCAGTCCTAGGTTCCACCCACTCGTTTCATTCTCTACACACAGACTGTCTCTGATATCACTCAGCGACATAGTGTTCTCCAAAACGTGGATGCCGATGGCACTGCACTATACGAATCAGTCGGGCCTGCACATATCAGACAATGTTCACGAACAATGCAAAACTGTCCGGCAAATGTTAAAGTTTGGACTATGTACAATAAAAGTTTACCTTCATTTCATGAAATTAGAGGAAAAAGCTTTTCTGATAATCTTTTTATAATTCAGCCAATCTTCTGGGCTCAAATAACTGGACAAAGCACAATTCCTATATTAGTCAGCCAGAGATCTGGACGTACTACTGTCTCGCAGAACATTATCAATGAGTGATCAAGTCGCACGTTCGTACACACCACACACACCTAAATTACAGGGTTTGAGACTAGCCTGAAACCGGAAGTCAAACTTCAATCATACATTGATTTAAAAAAACAACAACAACAACAACAACACAACAACAACAACAGCAACGAAAGTCTTTTCTTAAATCATTTTGCTAGCTTACTCCTCTGAAGTTACGAGGAACTATGGAATTACTCTTGAAAAAAGAGTCCGTATCTGCCGAACCATCTTTTCTCCCTATCCTACTATGGGATCACCAGAGCTTATTTTGAGTACTATTTAAAAGAAAAGGATAAAGAAATAACTATTCTGAAATATAGTGTTCAATCTGAATTTCAGAGATATGGATCCAAATTATACGAAAATCGATAGCACACAGATGAATCAATTACAGTGATAAAAAAAAAAAAAAAAAAAAGGGGGGGGGGGGGGGGGGGGGTTACAATTTTTGTTTTGGTGGCTGATTGATAAATGGAGAAATTATTTCATCTTGGCGCGAATGAGAAAAACAAACAAACAAAAAAAAAAAAAAAACCTCTGACGGCCGACTCCATAGCAACAGTGACGGCTTAACACCATCTCTAAGCCCCTTTCACGTAGAAAGTTTCGAGCTCTTGTGCGACGATCGAACATCATTCTTCAAGCCCTGCAATCATGAAAGATGACAGACAAGATCAGCGATAGCT
Source organism: Conus betulinus (assembly GCA_016801955.1). NCBI lineage: Eukaryota > Metazoa > Mollusca > Gastropoda > Neogastropoda > Conidae > Conus > Conus betulinus. The sequence continues at coordinate 89,077 of JADBJO010006158.1, forward strand.
AGCCAAAATGTATCTTAATCCATAGAGAGACACTCAAATCGTTTTCGTTGGATTCCATTTTATTTTAGTCTCTTTCTCATACAAACAGACTGCATCTAAAGCACTTTTCAGGATCTGTTTACAAACCCCACGCCGCACTCGCCACTCAACCCCTCCGCTCCCCCCTCCCCCCCCAAAAAAAAAAAATTATTATTGAACAATAGGAAAAATACACTATCCTTTTATCCGTTTTTTTACCAAATGATCTGTTGAAAAAAATAATCCTAACGCAAAAAGGACATGCAGGAAATGAAAATGGTGGAATAATCTTCTTAACTATCCAGTCGAGAATTAGTCTCATACTGACCATTAAAAAGCCGATACTAATTCCCAGTAGTGTCAGACGAGGGAATGAAAATTTTGAGGATTTGTGTGTTATCTAAAACACTCTAAACAAGACTTAGGACAGGCTTAAAGGGACACAACTAACAGACAGATACGTGGAATTAGTCTGCAAAAAAAAAAAAAAAAAAAAAAAAAAAAAAAAAAAAATGAATAAAAAGGGCGAAACTAGAGAGTGCTGTTAAGTGATTGTCTCTGTCACACTACTCGTCTCTTTGTCTGTCTCTGTTTTCTCCCCCCCCCCCCCCCCCCCACACACACACACACACACGCATATACACTTTCCCTCCGCCTGTCTGCCTGTCTCTAAGCCAGCCAAACGCGCAAAACATTCATCAAAACAAATCCCATAATTCTCTCTCTCTCTCTCTCTCTCTCTCTCTCTCTCTCTCTCTCTCTCTCTCTCTCTCTGTCTGTATCCTATTTTTTTCCTTCCTTCTCCATTCACCATCTCGCTTTCCCTTCCTCCTTCCTCTCTGTCTCTCTTGTCCTTCACTGTCTGTCTGTCCCAATCTCTCTCTCTCTGTCTGTCTGTCTGTCTCT
>JADBJO010006158.1:95000-102500 GCA_016801955.1 Conus betulinus
GTCCTCCGTGCTTTCAGAAATGGCAGTTTATCTCAGTGACGAAATACATTATGACGCATGTTTGATTGTGACGTTGTTTTTGTTTTTTTTTTATTTCACAAAATTCTATGAAAGTGTTGTTATTGACAAATTTGAAATAAGCAAGAAAAACAAGTAGGGTAAGTAACAAACAAGTAGGGTAAGTAAGTAAAGATTTTAAAATAGCTTTAGATCTAATACTGACGGGTAGATCATGAGTATCTTCATAGTAAAACATGCTCTTACACGTATTTAAGATAAACTGGGTGTACGTTAAATGCTTTGCATCTTGTTAGTTTTCCACAGCATGGTTGTTCGTATCCTCCTCCCCACCAACACCCCCTTCTTCCCAACGCCCCCGTACCAACGCCTCAGTCTTCCCCTGCATCCCCCCCCCCCCCCCCCCCCCCACCCCCCCCTTCTTCCTCGTCCTCCGACCCCTCTCCTCATAAAGGCTGCCTTCATTTCTTCATTCACGGGTGTCCCGTTGGTTCTCTTGGGTTAGAGAAGCGAATTCACTGTCAACGACTTCCTGTAAACTCCCCTCCCCCTTCCCCCATAGATAAAAGTTACATTTATATTTGAACAACAGCAAGCTAGTGCTTACGATGTGTTCAAAATGTTGTAAGTTACGTACATGGCAAAGGCAACTGACAGAACATCTACTGTTACGAATATAACGGAGAACATAATACAATGAAAGTGAAGGCCCCCCCCCTCTCCCTCACCAAAACATAGCGTAAATAGAAGGTAACAAACCATGCAAATATACTACTCATAGTATCAACGTGATTGATTAATTCGTTCATAAAGTCAGTCAGTCAGTCAATCAGTCAGCCAGTCAGTCGGTAATCAGTCACTTTATAGTTCAGTTACGTTCTTCCTTTTTCTTCTCCCTCTTCGTTCTTTCGCGCTGTTTTTTTTTTTGGTGTCACTTCTTTGTTTTTATTTTTTGCGTCTGCCTCCCTTGCTCAGTGTTTCCCATTCTACTCGCTTGCGCTACACACACACACACACACACACACACACACACACACACACACACACACACACACACACACACACACACACATATATATATATATATATATAATTTTTTTTTTCATTTTTACTTGCCGTCTCCTTTTTCTTATTTCCTGACCTTTGCTGAATTAAAAAACACCCTGCTTTTTCTTGTTTCCTACCTTGCTTACTTGTTTTCTGTTTTAAAACTGGATCATACCCCACTGAGTATAATTTGTCGTTAAATTCCTCAGTGGGACATACTAAACTATGTGAAGGACACACGACTAAAAAAACAAACAAGCAAACAAAACAAACAAACAACAACAACAACAACAAAAAACAACAAACAAAAAAACGGAAATGTTTTGTTCTCTGTTTTTGTTCCGGTCAAATGACAATTTTCAAGTAAGAAGTTTAAGAGAGAAAGATAGAGAAAAAAAAAAAACGAGAACAAATGTACTGTTTTTTCATTTATGTTTTTTTCTACCTTTTCAGATACAAACTTAATGAGAGATAGTTAAAACAAAACACAACAAAACAAAACGCAACAAAACGAAAAGTCACGCAATTCCCCATATCAGCAGGCTGTATTCAGAGAGCTTTTTTCTAACTGCAATGTTTTTCTTTCTTTCTTTCTTTTTCTCTTTTTCATTCTTTCTTTCTCTCTTCCTTCCTTCCTTTCTTTCTGTTCTGTTTATTAATTTATTTATTTTGTAAAGAAGTTAACAGATAATCTAATGAAACTTCTGACTTTCTTAATCAAATTATTTTCATTGAATTATTTCGCTCTCAGATTTTGTTAAGTCAAGCCAGCAAACTCAAGCACAAAAACCTTGCAACTGACAGACCTAACTGGAAAAAAAAAAGTCTGTGAGACACGAAATCCGCAGAGGCCAACAAAGTGAATATATTGATCTTTATATTTGAGGGAAAGAACCCATGAAGATGTCCATTTTGAGTCCACCTTCCCACGATATTGGAAAACAACAGAATGTTTCTCGGAATTTAGTGTAGTAAATTAGGCAATTACCGAATCATTGTAAGGCGTTTTCCCTTTTCTTCTCCTTTCTGCCGCTTAACTCAAAGGTATTTACGTCCAGAGCAAATCGGCCCAGGGTTTGTGAAAACAGATTTGTAGGGTTTTACCCTAAAAAGGCATGTTTGTATCGTTTATCCTAAAAAGACGATCCTGGACACACGAACGCACGCACGTTGGTGAGGTTTGTCATCGAAAGACATTAATGGAGACGCGCGTATGTTTGGCGCAAGCCTGCATACCATCCGACCACGTGTGAAAGGCGTGAGGAACAGGAGACAGAGCCCCCGGTAGCACCACAGCGTCATGAGAAAGAGGTTAGCGGAGTGTTAGCGGTGTTCGAGAAGACATGCCAACTGAACCTTCGAGTTGAAAAAAAAAAAAAAAAAAAAAAGAAAGGGGGGGGAAAAGAAAAAAAAAAAAAAATGAACAAACGAAGTGGTGGAAGAAAAACGTGCTGTCCTATGTATGGTGAACCGTTAGTGTCATTACGTAACTGTTATGATTAAACGGGTAAGAACTGAATTTTGCACAGCCGACTCATTTTTTCAGATTATATGTATCAATATATAGCTGTAATATCAGAAGACAAGAAGAAGAAGAAGAAGAAGAAGAAGAAGAAGAAGAAGAAGAAGAAAGAAAGAAGAAGAAGAAGAAGAACAACAACAACAACAACAACAACAACAACAGCAGCAGTGATGTGCAGATCACACTGTCAGGGGAGCGAAGCAGATGCAGACTAAAGCAGAGGTGGGAGGACATCAGGCATGTCAATGTCCTTTGCCTGAGGTTGTCATCCTATTTGTTTTCTTTAGTCCGCTTCTCTTACCTTTGTCATCTCTCAGAGCGACGCACAGGACGGCAACAGACAGGGCTAGGGGTGTGTGTCAAGAAGTACAACGCTGGTGTCCGGGCATACAACACAGACGAGAGGCAAGACAAAACGCAGAAATATAAAATGGCCTGGTAGGCATCCTTTAGTCTCGGTAGACTATGGAGTTGCGCTCTAGGTGTCTATTCTGGTACAGCGACGGGTGTGGCTGGCCAGTCCGACGCGGAAATGACAGTCCCTGTGGCAGAGGGCACAGGTGAAGTCTGACGCTGGTCCGTCTGCCTGGGCTGCAGCCTTTCTTCTCATTCTCTTTTCCCCGTGCTGCTGAGCGAGTGTCTCTTCGAACTTGGAGAGACCTTTCTGCACAGTCTGTCTCCAGGCTGACCGTTCGAGGGCTCTTGCTTCCCAGTTGTTCTGGTCAATGTTCAAGGCTTTTAGGTCCCTCTTGCACAAGTCTTTGAATCGCAGCTGTGGACTGCCTGTGGGACGTTTTCCCTGCACAAGTTCTCCGTAGAGGAGGTCTTTAGGGATCCGTCCGTCATCCATGCACACGACATGGCCGAGCCAGCGCATACGTCCCTGTTTCAGCAGCGTGTACATGCTGGTGCATCTGGCTCTTTCCAGGACAGTGTTGTTTGGGACCTTGTCCTGCCAGGTGATGTTCAGAATGCGTCGGAGGCTACGCATATGAAAAGCATTGAGCTTTCGCTCTTGTCGGGCACGCAAAGTCCAAGACTCGCTGCCATACAGGAGGGTGCTCAGGACGCAGGCTCTGTAGATCTGGATTTTTGTGTGCTCGGTCAGCTTGCTGTTGTTCCATGCTTTCTTTGTCAGTCTGGTCATGGTGGTAGCTGCCTTGCCGATGCGCCTGTTGAGCTCTGCGTCAAGTGAGAGGTGTCTGAGATATTTGAGCCCAGAGAAACAAAGTCATGGACGAGATCCAGTTCATGGTCATTCATGCTGATGACTGGGGGAGTCAACATCCTGTCCCATGACCAGTGTTTTCTTCAAGCTTATGGTAACCCCGAAGTCTTGGCAGGCTTCGCTGAAGCAAGTCATGAGCTGCTGTAGGTCCTTGGCTGAGTGGGCGGTTACTGCTGCGTCGTCGTCTGCGAATAAAATGGCCTACAAATGTCCAAAGAATGCGCTACCCGGGGCTTGTCTTGTAAACGAAATCGGGCTGAATCGGACTGTCTGTTGATATTACAGCTAGATTATCGAAAGAGGCAGACGGCAAGATGGCGGAAACATTACGCAGCTAAAACTCAAGCATTCCTCAAGGAAGGACTATCCCCGAACACAAGTGTGCCCCCATACTCCAAGGATGCTCCGAAAGCAAAAGAGAGCGCGCCCTGAAATCCATGGATATTCTTAAACTCCATGGAAGCTGTCTTAATTTCAGGGATGCCCTTAAACTCCCATGTTGGTTCCTTTTTACCCCCACCACCGCCTCATAACTACAAGTTTACCCCCCTTTGATTCCAGAATTGGAAAGTAAACTCCAGGCATGCTTCGAAAACTCCCAAGAATGGCTCTAAACTCTAATGTTACCCCCCTTTCACTGCAGAATTACCACTTTAGTTCCAGGGTTGGCACCTAAAATCCAGACCGGCTCCCTAAACACTGAAGTTGCCCCCCCCCCCCCCCCCCCCCCCTTCCCCCCGAACTGCAGGGTTGGTCCCTAAACTTCATGATTGCACCCCCTAAACTCTAGGACAGGCCCCTGAACACAAGCCTGATCTCTGAACTCCGGAGTGATTCCATAAACTCCATGGTTGCTCCCTTAACTCCAAGTCTGCATCCTAAACTCCATGGTCGCTCCTGAACACTCCAGGGCTGGCCACAAACTCCAGGATTTTCCCCTCACCTCCGGGGTGGCACCCTGAGCTGTGGACTGCCGCTAGAACCTTGGTGCCACTGGATCATTTCCACTGCTTGTTATATTTAAACTCCTGTTGCTGCTGCTACTGTGGCTGATAGTACTACTGATGTAACTGCTGCTGTTATTGCTGTGGCTGTTGCTACTTTTACTACTCCTGCTGCCGTTGCGACTGCTGTGCTGCTGTTGCTGCTGCAACTTCTACTACCATAACTAACTATTATCACTACCGCTACCATTACCACCACCACCACCACCACCACCACCACTACTACTATTATTATTACTACTGCTACTACTGCTACTACTGCTGCCACTGCTGCTGCTACTGCTACTGCTGCTGCTGCTGCTACTACTACCACTACTACTACTACTACTACTGCTACTACTACTACTGCTACTACTACTACTGCTACTACTACTACTACATTTCTACCATACAAACCAGTACAACAAAATACCTCATCTGAACCATGAAAAAAAAAATGAAAGTGGTAGAAACCAGCCACAAAGTTGCAGTGATTTGCTTTGCGGGGTGGCAGGCTGGGGGGTCGTAGGCTCGAGTCCTGTGAGAGGTTTCTATTTGTATGCGCGCGCGCGCGCGCGCGCGCGCGCGCGCGTGTGCGTGTGTGTGTGTGTGTGTGTGTGTGTGTGTGTGCGTGCGTGCGTGCGTGCGTGCGTGCAGGGTCTTAAGGGAAGTCAGGTTTTGCTGACTCACACACCGAGGTGCTGTTAACATTTTCTGATCAACACTGCAGGTGCTTGAATCCCTCGTGCCTGATTGACGCCAGGACACATTGTGACAGGAAGCGAGGAGGGATGCAGCAGCCTCCTCCCCCCCCCCTCCCCCCCCGCCCTTTAGTCTCAGACAAGAATGGAATTTCATCACATCGTCATCATTCATTATCATCGGCAGAAAAAGCAAAAAAATTCTTGGCCCTTCCTGCGCCGCTCTCGTGATGATGACCTCGGTTTGGACTTTCGCTTCAGGACACCCATGACCTCAGGGAGATGTCCTCATGATAGATGTCCTCAGGGAGATGTCCTCATGACACCCATGACCTCAGGGAGATCTCTCCATGACACCCATGACCTCAGGAATATCTCCCCATGACACCCATGACCTCAGGGAGATGTCTCCATGACACCCATGACTTCAGGGCGATCTCTCCATGACACCCATGACCTCAGGGAAGATCTCCTCATGACACCCCATGACCTCAGGAAGATCTCCTCATGACACCCATGACCTCGGCAGATGTCTCCATGACCTCAGGGAGATGTTTCCGCGACACCCGTGACCTCAGGGAGATGTCCTCATGACACCCATGACCTCAGGGAGATCTCTCCGTGACACCCATGACTCAGGGAGATCTCTCCATGACACCCATGACCTCAGGAAGATCTCCTCATGACACCCATGACCTCAGGGAGATATCTCCATGACACCCATGACCTCAGGGAGATATGTCCATGACAAACCCGGGACCTCAGGGAGATGTTTCCATGACACCCATGACCTCAGGGAGATCTCTCCTTGACACCCATGACCTCAGGGAGATGTCTCCGTGACACCCATGACCTCAGGGAGATGTTTCTATGACACTCATGACCTCAGGGAGATCTCTCCTTGACACCCATGACCTCAGGGAGATGTTTCCATGACACCCATGACCTCAGGGAGATTTTTCCATGATACCCATGACCTCAAGGAGATGTCTCCATGACACCCATGACCCTCGGGGGGGGGGGGGGGGGTGAAGTCAAGTCTTCAGATGAAGCAAGCTCAGGAGACTGTCGTTGGATGAACGGTGTGGCACATTCCGCTGTTGGATCGCTCACAAACGCTGGCTCTGCGACCGGGCCATGCGTGGTCGTCAGTTGAGCGTGGCATGGAGTAGGCAGGTGTCGTAACTACGCTAGCTTTGAAACATTCACCCACTGAACACCACTGAAGTGACTCGCCGCAGTGCAGTGTCTCGTCTGGTGGGTGGCCGCCTGGCGACGTGACATTTGATTACTCTCTGTACTGGTGCAGGTGGATTCGACAGAACGAGCCTGCTGTGTCTATGTGTGTGAAGAAGAGCTGGAATACTGTAACTGAGAAGCCAAGGAAAATAAATCAGAAACTGGACGATGTTTATGATGAAAAATATAACGGTAACGATGACAGTAATGATAATAATAACGATGACGACAAAAGCAAATAATGAGAAGGCAGCGTGAGCAGCCACAGTGCTCAGGACTAGCTCTACAAGAAAACATCTGAGGAAAATGGAAGAAAATTCCCAAGGATTGCGAGTAGAAGAAGATAATTACATCACGATGATAACCATGAGAAGAAGAAGAAGAAGAAGAAGAAGAAGAAGAAGAAGAAGAAGAAGAAGACGACGACGACGAAGAAGAAGAAGAAGAAGAAGAAGACGAACGACGACGACGACGACGAGGAGGACGACGACGACGACGACGACGAGAAGAGAGGAAGAAGACGACGACGACGACGAAGACGACGATCGACGACGACGACGACGACGACGACGACGACGACGACGACGACGACGACGACGACGACGAGAAGACGAAGAAGAAGAAAGAAGAAGAAGAAGAAGAAGAAGAAGAAGAGAAGAGAAGCGACGACGACGACGACGACGACGACGACGACGACGACGAGAAGAAGAAGAAAGCGACGACGACGAAGAGAAGAAGAAGAAGAACGAAGAAGACGAAGAA
>JADBJO010006158.1:122500-125000 GCA_016801955.1 Conus betulinus
TCAACGTGAGACTGGGTCTGTCCCTTGTTGTTGTTGTTGTTTCAACGTGGACTGGGTCTGTCCTTGTTGTTGCTGTTGTTTCAACGTGGACTGGGTCTGTCCTTGTGTTGTTGTTTGTTTCAACGTGGACTGGGTCTGTCCTTGTTGTTGTTGTTGTTTTCAACGTGGACTGGGTCTGTCCTTGTTGTTGGTGTTGTTGTTTCAACGTGGACTGGGTCTGTCCTTGTTGTTGTTGTTTCAACGTGGACTGGGTCTGTCCTTGACTGGGTCTGTTTCAACGTGGACTGGATCTGTCCTTGTTGTTGTTGTTGTTTCAACGTGACTGGGTCTGTCCTTGTTGTTGTTGTTGTTTCAACGTGGACTGGGTCTGTCCTTGTTGCTGTTGCTGCTGTTTCAATGTGAGCTGGGTCTCTGGAATGTTGAGTCTGGAGCTTTGTTCTTCTCTTTGTTATTTCCATTGTTTTTAGTTGTCACTGTGTCGCCTGTTGTTTTTTCATTGCTACATCTGTTCTTGTTCTTGTTGCTGTTTTGGTTGTGCACTATCGCATCCGCCGCCGTTGCCGCAGTCGTCGTCGTTGTCGTCGTCGTTGTCGCTGTTTCTTTTGTTCTGTTGGTGTGCTTGTTGTTATTGTTGTTGCTGCTTTTGTTCTGTTTTCTGTTGCTCATATTAGTGCTGTTGTTATCGTTGTTCCCTTTGCTGTCGCTTTTTTTCATTGTTGTGGCCGTTGTCGCTGTTGTTGCTGTTGTTGTCGTTGTTGTTGTTGCCGTGGTTGTTGTTCGTTTGCTGTTGTTGTTGTTGCTGCTGTTGTAGAGTTTTTGGTTGTTCGTGTGGCTGGTTTTCTTGTTGCTATGATTGTTGCTGTTCATATTGTTGTTGTTGTGGGTGTTTGGTGGTGGTTGTGGTGGTGGTTATATTTGTTGTTGTTGTTGTCGTTGTGGTTTTTTGTTGCTCTTATTCTCGTTTACGTGACTGTCGTTATACGTGTTGCTGTTATCTTGTTGCTGTGGTATTGTTCATGTTACTGTTGTTCAAGTTGCTAAAGTTGTATTGCTGTTGTTCTTGTTGTGTTTGTGTTATTGTTGTTCTTGTTGTTTGTGTTATTGTTGTTATTGTTGTTGCCTCGCTCGTATTGCTGTCGATGCTGCTGCTGTCAAGAAAAACGAGTTTTCTTTTAATTCATCGCATGCTCATATGGCGATAGTAGACTATTAAATACAGATGTGAAAGAAAAAGAGAGAGAGAAGATGAGGGTAGGAGGATGGAGGATGGGAGATGGACAGAGAGACAGACGGTGTAGAGTGTATAAGGATTATCTGGACTGATAAAAAACACTACCAACACCTGATTAAGTAAGGGTTTATTACAAAGAAAGAAACAAAGAAAGCAAGAAAGAAGAAGAGAAGAAGAGAAAGAAGAAGAACAACAACAACAACAACAGCAACAACAAGAAACCCATCCCGTCACACTGAAATCAAATTGCTCCGGAAAATGTGACTGATTGTGTTTATGAATACCTCTCTACACCTCAAGACCGGAATTCTTTTCTGCTGTATAATGCAATTTCCTGGTTTGTCTGTCATCATCTCAATAGGATTCCACTTTCGCAAATGTTGGTGTGAGATTCCATGTCTGTAAAGGATTTCAACAGGGTTTTGAAAAGAAAAGAAAAAGAATATCTTCCACAAAATAAAGGGTGGGTTCATTTGCCATTTTCTCTGCTGTCTTTGCATTTGTTTCCGACATTGTTGTTGTTTCCTTTTGGTCTTGTTACCATCGCTGCTGTTGCTTCTGTTGTTGTTGTCGATACACATACAATAATGATAATGACACAGCCAAAGTTAGGTAGGTTACTCAAAGTCTGACCAGCGCGTTGGGTTCATGCGTAGGTCAGACATCTGCTAAGTCGTAGTCACAAGACCCTCTTCAGTTCTCTCATCTTAGTCTTGAATTCATTTATCCATCAACTTTATATCATGCGCAGTGTGGTCTCGAAAGACAACGGATGTGATGTAGCGAATATGGACAAGTCCGCACGCAGTGGCGAGGTGCAACTAAAACCGAAACTGATGCGGTTAAAAAAAAAAAATATTTATTTATTTTTTTGTCGCTGTTGCTGGCGTGCTAGTTCTTGCTGCCACCATTGCTGTTGTTGGGGTCATTGATGTATGTAGCAAAGACGAAAAAGACTGAAGAAAAAAGAAAAAAAAAAGAAACGACACTAGCCAAGCTTTGTAAGGCTGTAGAGCTGTTCCCAGGCTGTTATGGAGCCAGTGCTGAGAGGGCACTTCAAGTGTGCGAGGCATGAACAGGAAGTGCCAATCGTGTCTGCCACGCAACGTTCTCCGTTCCACTTCTTTTTCGCCTGCTACTGCCTCGGATTCTCTGTCTGTCTGTCTGTCTGTCTGTCTGTCTCTCTGCCCCCCACCCCTCTCTCTTTCTGCACTCTCTTCTTCCATATCTCTCTCTGCCCCCCCCCCCCCCCCCCCGCCTCTCTCTCCA
>JADBJO010006158.1:127500-141084 GCA_016801955.1 Conus betulinus
TCATCATCCCAAAGTTCCTGAGAAGTTGCGCGCTGGTTCATTGCTATGGTCAAGAATGGAATACTGATACATTGCTATGGTAACAGAATGGAATACTGGTACATTGCTATGGTAACAGAATGGAATACTGGGTACATTGCTATGGTAACAGAATGGGATATTGGTACACTGCTATGGTAACAGAATGGATACTGGTACATTGCTATGGTAACAGAATGGAATACTGGTACATTGCTGTGGTAACCGAATGGAATACTGGTACATTGCTGTGGTAACAGAATGGAATACTGGTACATTGCTATGGTCATAGAATGGAATAGTGGTACATTGCTGTGGTAATAGAATGGAATACTGGTACATTGCTGTGGTAACAGAATGGAATACTGGTACATTGCTGTGGTAACAGAATGGAATACTGGTACATTGCTACTGTAACAGAATGGAACACTGGTACCATTGCTATGGTAACAGAATGGAATACTGGTACATTGCTGTGGTAATAGAAGGGAACACTGATATATTGCTGTGGTAATAGAATTAATGGAAATACTGGTACATTGCAGTGGTAATGAATGGAATACTGGTACATTGGCTATGGTAATAGGATGGAATAATGGTACATTGTAGTGATAATAGAATGGAATGCTGGTACATTGTAGTAGTCATAGAATGGAATACTGGTATTTGCTATGGTCCATAGAATGGAATACTGATACATTGCTATGGTCATAGAATGGAATACTGGTACATTACTATGGTAGTAGAACGGAATACTGGTACATTGCTATGGTCATAGAACGGAATACTGGTACATTGCTATGGTAGTAGAATAGAATACTGGTACATTGCTGTGGTAATAGAATGGAATACTGGTACATTTGCAGTGGTAATAGAATGGAATACTGGTACATTGTAGTGGTAAGAGAATGGAATACTGGTACATTGCTGTGGTAACAGAATGGAATACTGGTACATTGCTGTGGTAATAGAATGGAATACTGGTACATTGCTGTGGTAATAGAATGGAATACTGGTACATTGCTATGGTAATAGAATAGAATACTGGTACATTGCTGTGGTACTAGAATGGAATACCTGGTACATTGCAGTGGTAATAGAATGGAATACTGGCACATTGCTATGGTAATAGAATAGAATACTGGTACATTGCTGGTGTACTAGAATGGAATACTGGCACATTGCTACTTTAATAGAGTGGAATGCTGGCACTTTGCTGTGGTAACAGGATACTGGTACATTGCTATGGTAATAGAATACTGGTACATTGCTACTGTAATAGAATGGAATACTGGTACATTGCTGTGGTAACAGAATACTGGTACATTGACATGGTAATAGAATAGAATACTCCCTCCGCTTCTGTCTCTCCCCCCCCCTCCCCCCCGCCACCCAACTCACCGCCCAGTTTAATTTTTGCAAGAACTTGCCACGTTTTTACTCCGCAGAAACTCGTGTGTGTGTGTGTGTGTGTGTGTGTGTGTGTGTGTGTGTGTGTGTGTGTGTGTGTGTGTGCATGCATGCGTGCATGCGCGCGCGCGCGTGTGTGTATGCGTGCGCATGGGTGCGTGCGTGCGTGCGTGCGTGCGTGCGTGCGCGCGCGCGTATGTGTGTGTGTGTGTGTGTGTGTGTGTGTGTGTGTGTGTGTGTTTTATGCAGCCGACTCTAGGACAGTACCATCTCTACATCCGCCTCTCTTTTTTCCTGAGGAAGATTCTGAAACCAAATATGAAAATAGGCCTACATTTTTTTATGTCACCAGCGGTCTTCTCTAGTATTATTCTTGATAACTATTTGTACAGCGCGCACACGTGCATGCATGGACGCGCGCGCGCGCGCGCGCACACACCACACACACACACACACACACCAAACACACACACACACTCCACACACACACACACACACACAACACACACACACGCACGCACGCACGCACGCACGCACGCACGCACACACACACACACACACACACACACAAACACACACACACACACATGTCAATCTATCCATCTGTTTATCACATCTCTCCATATATCCGCAGAACTTGAACTCCATTTTAAACGTTATTTCAAGGCAAAAAAAAAACAAAAAAAGAAATGTCCATTGTTCTCGGTTTTGAAAGGCGCGACAACATCGGTGGGAAAAAACAGAACCACAAGACTTGGTAGCAGAGTCTTTCATTCCAATGTTCTGAAATGGTAGAATAAGAAAAAAAGCATACTAAGCAGCACCTATCTATCTATCTATCTATCTATCTATCTATCTGTCTGTCTGTTTGTCTGTATTAGAATTAATGTATGGAAGAGGCAAACATTTAAAGAGGTTCATTGTGCTGAAGCTCAGAATGCCATATTCAAAGAGTATCATTGTACAAATGTAGCAAACAGTGGCATATTCCAATAGGATTCATTGAAGAGAGAGATTTTAAGACACACGCCAGTGCACAGAAGGAAGCAAAGAATGTCATATTTAAACAGAATCAGTATAATAATAGAAAAGCTAGCTAGCTAACAGTGCAGTACTTAAAACGGGGTTCAATGTGAGAAGACGTAAATAATGGTACATTTAAACAAGATCGGTGTACAAGAGAAGCACAGAATACCAAATGTAAACATGACCAATGTACACAAGAAGCACAGTATGCCATATATGAACATCATCAATGTAGAAGAGAAGCACAGAATGCCATATATAAACAAGATCAATGTACACAAGAAGCACAGTATGCCATATATAAACATCATCAAGGTACAAGAGAAGCACAGAAGCCATTTGTAAACAAGATCAATGTAGACAAAATGTACAGTATGCCATAAACATCATCAATGTACAAGAGAAGCAGAATATGCCATATGTAAACAAGATCAATGTACACACAAAACACAGTATACCATAAACATCATTAATGTACAAGAGAAGCACAGAATGCCAGTTGTAAACAAGATCAACGTACACAAAAAGCATAGAATGCTGTGTAATTAAACGGGGTTAGCGTAACAGAAGAAGCACAGAATACCGTATTTGAATAGGACCAATGTACTCAAAAAACACAGAATGTCGTATTTGAACAGGACCAATGCGCAATGAAGCACAGAATATCACATTCAACAGAATCAGAGTACAGAATGCCATATGGGAAACAGGCTCAATATAGACGAGCATGCAAAACACCACATATAAACAGGCTCAATACACCCTGCAGCACAGAATGTCCACACAGAAACAGGGGACGGTTGCGCAGAGGAAGCAAAGAATGTCCTACTCATGGGTAGGCTAGACTGCAGAGCAAGCACAGAATACCTTATTTGAACAGAATCAATCTTCAGAAGTACAGAATGTCATATTTAAACCATATCAAGGAACAGATGCAGAGAATGCCATATTGAGAAGCAAAGAATGCAGATGCAAAGAATAGCACATTTAAAACGGGAGCAGCGTGAAGACGCAAAGAATGACTCATTGAAAAAAAAGTTCAGTTAGAAAAAAAAAATGTTATATAAATAGAATCAGCGAGAAAAAAGCAAAGAACGACACATTCCAATAGGATCAGCGAGAAAAGCGAGGAATGGCACATTTAAACAGGATCAGCGAAAAAAAAGGTGGCAAAAAAGAAGCATAAAAAAACGGCACATTTCCACAGGATCAGCGCATCGAAACAACAACAAGAAGAAGAACAACAACAACAAAGAATGGCACATTTCAATAGCACCATCGAGAAACCAACAACAACAACAACAAAGATCGGCACGTCCAAGCGCACCAGCGAGGAAAAAACAACAACAAAGAATGGCACATTTTAATAGCACCAGCGAGAAAAACAAAACGAAACAAACACAAGAATAGCACATTTCAGTAGCAAAACCAGCGAGAAAGAAAACAAACAAAACAACAAACAAAGAATGGCACATTTCGAATAGCACCAGCAAGAAAAAAACAACAACACAAAGATGGCACATTTCAATAGCGCACCAGCGGAGAAAAAAAACAACAACAAGAATGGCACATTTCATAGCACCAGCGAGGAAAAAAAACAAATTAAAACACAACAACAACACAAAAAAAACCCCAAAGAATGGCACATTTCAATAGCACCAGCGAGAAAAAAAACCCAAAGAACGCCATATTAAAACAGGTTCAGCGAGAAAACTAGACAAAGAATGGCACCTTTCACAGATCAGTGTGCATAGTTAAACAACGCCACGCTTAAAGCTGGATTGGTGTGCGGACCAACAAGAAAAACCGATAGAGAAAAACCCCAGTAAATCACGT
This sequence comes from Conus betulinus, assembly GCA_016801955.1. Taxonomy (NCBI): domain Eukaryota; kingdom Metazoa; phylum Mollusca; class Gastropoda; order Neogastropoda; family Conidae; genus Conus; species Conus betulinus. The sequence goes on from JADBJO010006158.1 coordinate 131,791, forward strand.
CTTTCAAAGAAGGGGAGCTTTGTAGTGTTGGTCTTTACAGGGAGTATATTTTGTTTGGGTAATCCCCCACTTCCTTTAGAGGAACAAACCGTAGTGTGTGTGTGTGGGTGTGTGTGTGTGTGCGAGTAGTTGGTGTGTTGTATGTTTGTGTGTGTGTGTGTGTGCGTGCGTGCGCGTGCATGTGTGTGTGTGTAGGTGTGTGTGTGTGCGTGCGTGGTGCGTGCGTGCGTGCGTGTGTGTGTTGTGTGTGTGTGGTGTGTGCGCGTGCACGCGCGGTTGTGCGCGCGAGCGGAACGCTTGTTCGTGTGTGCGTGCGTGCAGGATGCTATGTGCGTGCGCAGCATGTTGCGTGTGCACATGTGTGCGCGTGTTCGTTCGTATACTATTTTTGTTACCAGCCTCGTCCTGTTCGTTAGGCTGAATACCTCATCACTTAAAGGATTTGTTTCCTGTTCTATATGATCTCAATTTCCAAACAAAATGTGTTTTTCGTTTTTGTCCAAAAACCACGCGACGGCATTGGGCTTTGGCGACTTTTGTTTGGGGCGGGGGGGGGGGGGGGGGCCGGATAGGTGGCTGAGAGAGTAGGTGGCAGGGGAGGAAAGGGGGGGGGGGGGGGAGGGTTGGATCGGGTGGAGTTGGGGGCAGGATTGGTAAATGGGATGGTTTCAAGTGATGCTGATTACAGTGTCATTGACTGTATGTGTTGTGTGTGTGTGTGTGTTGTGTGTGTGTGTGTGTGTGTGCTTGTGTGTGCGGCGTGTGTGTGTGTGTGTGTGTGATGCGTGCGTGCGTGTGTGCGTGTATGCGTGCGTGCGTGTGTGATGTGTGTGTGTGTGTGTGGTGTTGTGTGTTGTGAGAGAGAGAGAAGAGAGAGAGAGAGAGAAGAGAGAGAGAGAGAGAGAGAGGAGAGAGTATTCTAGCGAGTACCTCACAACATACTTGTGTTCTTAGGTACGTCTTACCATTTGCATATTTTTGTTGTACATCCGTATTCGTAATGTGTTCTCCGCCTAGATACTCCTAATCTCCTAACGGTTGTAGACCATCTGATATCTGAATGCACGTGCAACGCTCGCGCGCGGACTGTCTTCCAGGGCGATCACAGAGCCGGCCACCAACACACCACCTGCCAATCAGATCACCTGCATATGCACTAGCGGCGTGCAAGTTCACGAAGGAGGGGCAGGGAGTAACGCACCAAGAGGTCTTTCAAGAGGTCTTTCACACCGCTCTCCTCTGCTCCCACCCCCCCCACCTCCCACCTCGCCGCCATTCTCCCCAACCCACCTCCCTCACTCCTCCTCCGCTCCCCAGCCCCATGCCCACTCCAGCCCCTTTCTTCCAGCTCCTGCCAGCCCTCAAGCGCTGTCAGTTGATCTGTCTGCAATCATCAGGGAGGGAGCCGATGGAGATCGCAGACAGCATTGCTACATTACACTATAGATAATAGGCAGCATCTCTACCCTGAGTGTGCCACTAGTCCTGTCTCGCCCCCGTGTTTGCCAGGTTGCCACTGCTGATAAGAGGTGAACACTTCAGGAGTTGGAAATTGGTGGTAGTGGAAGGTTAAAGTGGCAGAAGGCAGGCAGGCCGAGGCAGGGCGCACGCACGCAACACACACCCACACACACACCACACACACACATACTCGCGCGCGGCGCGCGCGCCGCGCATCGCCCACACAGACAACCCACACAGACGACCCCAAACAGGACATACAGACAGACACACACACACACACATCACACACACGCACGACACTGCACATCACACAGATCCAGCATGCACACACTCGATAGACATACAACCACACGTACGCACGCTCGCGCACGCACGCACATCTGCACACACCATACAAACACAAGACAATCACACACGCAAGCCGGAGCACCCACACAGATTCATCATGCCGCGTACACGAACACTATGCCCCCCCCCCCCCCCCCACCTCCTCCTGTCCCTCAGACATTCATAAGCACGCAGGCACAATCCGGATCAAACATACCTACGTCGCGCTTGCATTCAACATAACTCACTACTACAACACACACACTTACAACCACTCAACACACACCCCAACACACACCACACACGTGCGCTCGCGCGCACAATACACAACACACGCACCACACACACACAACAACATACAAACACTTAGCTAATATTTTGACCCAGATAAAAACTAACATATAGAATCCAAATGGGTCCCATAATGCTGACAGTCACACGCTTGCCCAGAAACTCAACACCAGCACACCAAACGCACACACACACAACACACACACAACACAAACACAACACACACCCACACCACACTGCGTGCGCCGCGCGGAAGCGCGCTGCGCGCCTCACACACACACACACCACAAACACACAACACGCCAACAACACACACACACACACGAGACACGCGCGCGCACACCACACAGCATACACACCAACACCCACACTACACACCACACACACACACACACACACAATATGCACTTCACAGCATACTAATTTCCTATGTCACCAACACACACACACACACACCACACCACACACACACACACACACACACACCGCATCACATAAACCACACACACACACATCGCACCTTCACATACTATAAATCCATATGTAAAACACACACACACCACACACACACACACACACACCACACACGCACACGACAATCACCCCCACAACACACACACACAACACATGCACAACACACCCTTCGACACACACGACACCCCACTCACACACAACACACATTTGCACTCACACCCCCACGTACTGCGACACACATTACTCGCGAACACGTACATCTATGATAACACCACACACACACACACACACACACACCCACACCACACACACCACACACACACACACACACCCATACGTCTGGTCTCTATTCTATTACACATACAAGCACACTACTGGATCACACATTACTCATTCAAACGATCTGCGAGCGCGCGGCTCGCGCGCGCGCGCGTAGCGCACACACCACACACGCACACACACACCAACCACACACCACACAACAACTATACATTTACACACACAACACGCACCTAAAGGAAGCTCTCGCAGCGCGAGATAGAGAGAGATAGAGAGAGCGCGCGCGTGACGACCTCATGTATCGGTATCTGCATCAATGGATCTTGTCTTCCGTCTGTCTGTCTGTCTTTCTCCTCTCCACACACCCCCACACACCAACACAACACACACACACACACACACACCAACCACCACACGTCGCACACATGCACTCAGAAATCGTACTACCTCACGCACGTGTACGCACACTCGAACTTTTGGATAGACACTCAAGGGGCATTTCAGTTTGTGTAGGTTACCAATCCTGGCCTGTGAACCGACAAGACAGAAAGAACACATGGCAGCAGACAGACGGAGACCAGACAACACACCACAGACCACAGACAGACAGGCAGCACAAACACAACACACACACGGTTGTGTGTGTGTGTGTGTGTTGTGTGTTGTGGGTGTTGGTTTGTGGTGGGCATGCCCTGTTGAGGATGCGAAGTATTGTTCTTCCCGCCTAACTTCGACAAGAAAACCTGAACATCCTACAAACAATTTTCGACGATTTAATTAACAATACTATTCTACACAAAAAGAGCGGCTCTGAACAGCACACTAGACAGACCCCCCCACACAATTAATGTCCAATTTTATTGACATCAACAACAAAACAACTGTTTGGCTAAAATATAAATAAATAAGATCCTACCGAGCCCACAGAACAGGTTCTGTCTGGCCTGTCTTTTTTTTTGTCTCTGTCTTATTTTTCGTGTTTTTTTTTTTTCTTTTAACAATAAATTGAACGCAGATTCACAAGAATACTCGACGAAAGCAGATTTTGTACCTGTGTGCCAATTAGGACATGTTTTAACAACTGTTTGTAGATGATACTGTATACAACCATTACTCTCTCGCTCCTGCCTTCTGTCTCCCTCGGTCTTCTCTGGCTCGTCTCTCTCTCATCTTTTCTCCCTCCCTCCCTCCCGTCCCATCTGGCTCTGTCTCTCTCTCTCTCTCTTTCCTCTCTCCCTCCCTCCCGCCCTCTCCCCCCCCTCTCGCCCTTCTGCGCTCTCTCTCGGTGTCCTCTCTCTCAGAATAGGGTTTTTTCTCTATAGCCTCGAGAATACTTTGTTGAAACAAACTTGAAAATTATTCTTTGCTCGTTTTGGGTTTAAAACGAGAATTTCTGTTCACGGAGAGAACAGGAGGAACAAAGCAGAGACCCAAAAAAAAAAAAACCAAAAATAGGGGGGGGAACAAAGAACAAACAAGAAAAAGTAGGTCCACGGAAACGAAGGAAAAGAAACCGAAAGAAGCAAAGAAGAGGAGTAGAGAAGAGAGATAGAAGAGAGCGAGAGTAGAGAGAGATATAGAAGAGAGGAACAGAATTGTATCAGTAAGGCCAAAGCCCCATTTGAAGGGGTGGTGAACATGGGATCCGAAGACATATTAGACACAACTGCGAATTAAATAACTATCAATCCATCCTCTGCTTTGACAACTAGATTTAGAGAACCAAAGAGAAAAATGCACAACAACATTCCAAATTCCCCCAGTTCGTACATGGTATCAGCACTGAACTGTTGTCGCCAAACTGGCTTGTAAATCTGGTCATGTCAAGACATTGCTATTCTCTTTTCTTAAAGGCTTTTATATGATATATAGCAAATTACTGATGATCTCTGTGTGTGTGTGTGTGTGTGTGTGTGGGTGTGTGTTGTGTGTGTGTGTGAGAGAGAGAGACGGAGGAGAGAGAGAGAGAGGAGAGAGAAGGAGAGAAGGAGAGAGAGAGAGAGAGGAGAACACACAAGCCACAGAAAAACGTAGAAGACGATTGAAGAACAGACGGAAACAAACAGAAACAGGTAGGAAAACTAAGGAGAAATAAACGTTAAAAAGTCAGTGAATGTCTGGGAGGGGGTCGCGGATTCTTCGATTCTGATCAGAATGAGTCCTTTTTGTGGGAATTTTTGTGCCGCTACTGGCTCGTCATAGGAGCCTTGGGCGGAGTTTCATCGGAAGGCTCATCGTGGAAGACTGGGACTTCACAGTTGAGAGTTTCATTCCATTATGACTGGGCGGTCCTCCTGTGCTGAAGTTGAACTCAAATTTCCCTTAAAATCGCTTGCAGGTTTTGATCTCTCCTGACCTGGTTGCGCCCAGGATATATATTATATATATATATATTAGTATATATATTTGATATATATATATATTTAGAATTATTAATACAACGTCCAAGGCTCTGCTGTCTAGATGACTTCAGTCTCGACTTCCTTTCGGCATCTATGTCTTGGTGAGGCTTTTGTCCGGGTCAGATTGGTAATTAGGTCCTCGGTGCCGGTTTGTCGGGTCACTGGTATTGTTCCCGCGGTGAGGTTTTGTTGTTGGGGTCCTAGTATTATGGTCCCTCGGGTGAGGTTGTGGTCGGGGTCACTAGTATTAAATGTTCCTTGGTGAGGGTTTTGTCGGGGGTCCTGTAAATTATGTCCTCGTAGGTTTTTGTCGGGGTCACTGGTATTAGGTCCTCGGTATGAGGTTTTGTCGGGTCACTGGTATTATGTCCTCGGTGATGTATTTTGGTCGGGTCCCTGGAATCTGTCCTCGTGCGATAAGAGAGAGAGAGAGAGTAGAGAAGGGAGAGAGAGAGAGGAGGAGAAGAGAGATAGAGAGAGAAGAACAGACTGACAGACAGACACAGAGAAATGACGCGATAGAGAGAGAGATACAAGACAACTGTACCGACAGACAGACAGAGACATAGAGCATAGTATATAGAGATATAGAGATAGATATAGCGGAGACAAGACAGACAGACAGACAGAAGACAATGGGATTAGGGTTAGGATGGTGCAGTTTGAGGTAAGGGGTTGTGAGAAGAGGGTGTATTGGTTTTGGTGTGTGGGGTGGGTGGGGTAATGGCAGTATCGTCCAATAATTCACGTCCACCTCCTCAAAAGACAGAAGACCCATGGGAAACGAGTTGGTGCTATCAGAAATCCACTGTAAAAAAAAAAAAAAATTTTAACTGCATAGATTATGCAGCAGAAACCGGGCCAATGCACCAAAGAATGTTTTTAGAGGCGGTGCTAGCCAAAATAATGATGTTACGGTTCCTAACCAAATATGACTTTTTTAAATTACGTGGTTGTACCATTAAAGAGTTGGTGGCTGGTGGGTTGTGTGGTGGGTAGGGTGTGGGTGGAGGGGGGGGGGGGGGGGGGGGGTTGGGGTGGGGGGGGACAGGGAAGGGAACAAAAGATTAGGAGTATGATGGCATTTTGAGGCGTCGTGAGAAATAGAGGCCCAGCAAGTATCTGCCATTTCTTTCCCCACCACAGAACAGGGCAAAGTGTCACCCATTTCTCCCACAGGGTAGGGAGACCCAGTGGAGCGCGCCCGCATCCACACCTGTTAGGGTTAGGGGCAAATGTTACCACACCCTCTTATCTCTCTTGCATTTTGTGTTTCGGCCCGGTTCCGGGTCCAGCTCTGATGTTTCGTTACCGCCGCGCACTCCGCCGGCAGCGTTTGCTGTCGGTGCTGGGGTACTGATTTCCCCTCACCAAATACACTGCTGACTCCCTTGTTGTCAAGTAATGGCTGTGGCGCCAAATAAATTGGGCCTCCCTGGAGTGTCCAATGAATATTCGCTGGTATGGGGTTGGGAACGAATTTTTCATTCAAAATAGATTCATTCAACCCAGCCTTCGGGTCGTGGAACGAAACCGCATGTGCCATTGATATGTTCATACATAATGATTTGTTCCCCCTTTCCTATCTCCCCCCTTTTCCCTCAAAAAAGAATATACCGAATTTAGCCTCAGTTTTTGGCTGGAAAAATGAAAATATGCAAAGGGTCTGTTGAAGGGGAATTTGTGACCAGGAGCAGGGCTACCGGAATATATCAATAGGGCAAAGAATTAAAAGTCTATAAAAGATTTGCTGTGACCACAGGTGCAAGGCTAAACCACTTATAGATCAAGGGCGAAGGATATTTTGCCGTAAATAATAGAAACAGAGATTGTGCGGCAAAGACCTTGAAATGCAGGACACCTCACCTTCAGACATTCACAGGGCACTTTGCTGCCACTCATTAAAGTCAAGGATGTACACCCTCTTCGGAGAGGGTGGAAATACAGCGGCAAGCTACAAGGAACACTGGCAACGATACTGTCCCCTTAAAGATGGTATCGACAAGAGGGACAAGTTGCGCTAAAATCAGTCAAGGGCGAAGAGATTCCCCCGGAAGAAAGAGGAGGCGAAAAACACGTTAAAATGTGGTGAAAAAACAGCGACAGGTCTGGTGCCCCAACAGGACTGACGGTACAGGGTGGAACAGGAGGCATGACGCAGAGCGGTCTGCTGACAGACACCCACACGGTAGCGGCGATCGCGTAACGGATGCAACGGTACGGAGAGGGAAAAAGAGAGGTATGCTGCGGCAGGGAGAGTGATTTTTTCAGAATTTCAAGGGAAAGATCTTCGCCTAAAGGGCACGGTGGACAACAGGGGCAGTGCCACCAAATTCGATCAGGTGGTCAAAGTGGATGGTCACTTGAGGAGCGGTGGCGGAAGAACAATGGCTATGTTGCCAACAGGCTCAAAAAAGCAAACATTCCCCTCTAAGACCAGGTGGACCTCAAGGGCAATGCTAGCAGTCAAAAGGACGAAGCTCCCCGATATTTACGTTTAGGGAACAGGTAGACACAGGGGCAGTGGCACCAATCAATGTCCAGGGCAAGGATGGTACGGTAAGGCGCAGGTGGCAACGGTTGCAGGAGCTTTCCAATTAATCAATATGTTTGTAGTGCAGACACAATTAACGGACAGGGGAAATAGGGGCCAATAACTACCAATCAATGAAGGGCAAGGAGAATTACGTTAAAGTACAGGTGGGGCACAAGGGCAATGCTAGCAATCAATAAAGGCCAAGGAAGTTGTCTTAAGGACAGGAATAAAGAAGAACGTACGGACAGTATACAGAAATCAAGGAGGAGGATAGCACTTTCGAAAGAACATCAGGGGCAAGGGTGGTTAGATGGAGCACAGTTGGCGATCAGTAGAGCGCCCCCCCACAAAGCCTCAACTGATCGTACAGACTTTACTTAAGGACCAGGGGAGGATAAGAGATGAAAATTACTATCCGAGTGTGTGATGAGGTGAAAGGGATAAATAGGTGGTTAGAGTGTTAACAGTGGGAGACCAGAGGCAGTTGCTACTAACGGATTACGTTGCGATTATGCCTAACAAAGCAAGTGGGAAGGACGAAGACGAGTAGCAATGAGTTAACAGAGACAAGAAGCAAAGGATAGAAGACGAAAGAGATAAGCATATTACAGTCAAACTAGTGCTACTTAGAAGATCATGTTCACAGAGAGCATGTAGGCGGACGCCACCGCTACCCTCAGTCGCGGTAGGGGGATACAATATGCTGACCATAGATTGAGGGTCTTGGCGCCAAGGAGAAATCGCAGGAGATGTTGTGGTCGGCACTGGAAGTGTATTATCACTACCACCCTGCCGCCCCCCCCCCCCCCCCCATCACCTTCTCGCGCTCGTCACTCTCTCTCTCAGTCTCGTCATCTCTCTGTGCTCATCTGATTGCGTGTATGTAATTGGGTGTGCATGTGCATTTAATATGTAAGGGATGTAGACAAAAAAGCAGAAGACGAGAGAGAGAGAGGATGAGCAGATGCTGGAGGAGAGGAGAGAGAAGAGGCGAGGGGGGATGAGGAAGACGCGAGAGAGAGAGAACGAGAGAGAGGACGACAGACAGACAGCAAGAGAGGCAATCCGGCATTCTGCCCATGCTTATGACCCAGTCCCATTGCAGAGCCCCTATAAAATAAACCGCATGTGGTTGCGCACACATTATCTGAGAGCGGATGCTGCCCTCGAAGCTGTCTTTTATAAGCAGTCTGACCGTTCTGTACACTTGCCAGGTCGTGCAGCGAGCGTTAGGGAATGATTTGATACATGACTTCTCGTCAACCGCTCCGATAAAAGCTGCCTGTCTATCGCAGCAACGTATCCCTAACGCATGACTCTCCTCGTGTGCTGTTCCATCACACTCAAAGAACCCTAGCTCACATAAAGGTACTGACGGATCAAACAGGAAACGTCGTACCCTAATGCATGGATCATTCGACTGTTAAAAATGTTGGTTCACATAAACTAATAGAAACGCTAAAAGTTCTGACACGAAACTTAGAACAAAATGCATTTTTCAATTTTCCTGCAGTTCTGTTG
>JADBJO010006159.1:0-2500 GCA_016801955.1 Conus betulinus
ATATGAAATCACAAAGTAAACTGTAGGGCATAGTCCTCCTCCCGTCATCACAAAGTCTAAAAAGATATTGTTAGATAAAGAAGGTTGTGTTGACGTTAAAATCATATAATTTTCATTTTTCTCGAAAGCATCCCCAGTATGAATTATTTTCAAGCTTTATGGGACAGAAGGCCGCAATAAGACGAACAAATTCCTGTCTTGGACAACGGATGAGCAGCAGCAGACGTCTGGCATATTGACTGTTGCAATTTTTGTATTTAACTTCAAAAATCGTGATGACGTTCTGTCGACCCCAGCTTTCGTTTCAGCAGTCTGGCATATAACATGGGAGCAAGTTGCTTTTTCACGAGGAAAAGCATGTAATAATCCACCTGACATCATCACACCAACAAGCCAATGTGATTGTTGTGGATCAATTGTCACCCTTGTCATGTTTACATCGAAGGCAACGGTTTCGTCTATCCAAAACCAAGCACGAACGTAAATGTAATATGAAACTCTGAGATCACGATATAAACCAATGTAAGCACAATCTGGAATTCTGTCATACACGTTCCAGAAAGCTGTCCATTCTTTATCACTTTTCATCATGGCCAAATCCCCACTTCTCCTCTGGCACTCTGCACGTGCATCTGACCAGGTCACAGGGCTGGTGGAATGCACTGGAAAGAAGCATGTCCCCCCAGCATCAGCCATGCCCTGACACAACGAGCTGCTGAAGGGGCAGTGTTCCCCCTCATCTTCTCCTGCATCACATTCTTGCTGCAAGTTGCAGTGAAGGTGGGACTGAAAGCTAGGGTAATCAATCACTGAACAATTAAACAGCCAGTTACGGACCTTTTGAGGGGCATGACCAAAGTTGTGGAATGAAAAAGACATGTTAAACCCAGAACCGTGTTCTCGCCGTTTATAGGAGTAGATGAAGTCAGTGGAAATGTTATGTACATGGGAAAAAGTGTATTACAAATTTCTCAGGATGACACTCTTCAGGTGATACATTTGGGAAGTTATCATATGTGTAAAGTAAGCGTCTACCATTTCGACAGATTCTTTGGGACTGAAAAACACCCTCCGTCAGGATTTTGAAATATGAAAAGCTAACCATCACGTCAAGCCCTTTAGGGATAGTTAATGTACAGCTGGCATTCAGTAAAAGGTCATGAGGTCGAGTCAGATCAAAGCCTGGGGACTGTATGAATCCAGATTTTAGTGATGTCCGGATGGGAATCATTTTTGTCCACCACTTTTGTGTTGTTGACGTGTATATAATTTGGTACTTAGGAAATGTAGATATTTCGTCAGACCTGTGTTCCAAATACTCGATTATTTCTATGTTTACTGTGTTGGTCCTGATGAACAATACTGGGGACTTTCTTATTTCGTCATTTATGAATAACCACTAGGGATGATGAAAAACTGTATAATAAACATGACAAAACTCTCTTCCACCAAGTATGTCTGAAGTCAAGACCAGGAAACGTTCGTCTGGTACCATCAATGATATAAGACAAACAGAGTCGAGTGCTGTATTGTCGTCGTGTCTTATAAACCCTGTTATCACCCCCTCTGTGCCCTGGATGGTGACGACACTGTTATTCCAACAGTCTTCAAGGCTCAGACTGTGCTGTTCACTATAGTTTGATAACGACAGGTTCGGAAACATCCTCTCTGACTCTTCACACAATAATCAAGACATGCTCAAACTGGAGTAATGTTCAGGGTTTTTGAATGGTGTTGAGTATCAGCACCGATTTCAATAAGAGCTGGGCTGACAACGATTGAATACGACATCAGGTACTTTATGGCATAACTAAACACATCGTCATTTATCCAGAAAACATTTACAGGACATAAGATACGTTAATGTCTCTCTCTGTCTCTGTCTGTGTCTGTGTGTGTGTCTGTCTGTCTGTCTGTCTCTCATCATGGATAATCTTATCAGCATTGCTGACTACAAAATAGAATGATGTGACAGTGATCAACCGCAAATTACTGGACTTGCTGTATACATTCGTCAGTCAATTGCCAACATTGCCCAATGGAGAACTGATTTTGAAACTGATACTGTTGAATGTAGTTGGATTGAAATAAAGCACTCCAAATCACCGCCTCTGTTAATCGGAAATTTGCAAAGAAAGCCGTCTCCCACAAACGAATAGTACGACAATTTTGTACAAAAATGATGGATCGATTCCGTCACAAAACCCTTCAATATTCTATGATTAGGAGACCTTAATATTGATATGTTGAAACAGCAACTAGCTCAGACAAGTACATTCACTTAATGCACTCCATCAGTAAAAGAACACACTCACCTTTACTGGCACGATTGCAAGTTCTGAGCTATTTTGCGACATCTCAGATGGCCATGTACAATTTAACATTCATGCCAAATACACAGTGCATTGCATAACGCGTTGCACTGCATAACGCATTGCATTGTATAAGGCGTTGCACTGCTTAACGCATTGCGTTGTATAACGCGTTGCATTGCATAACG
>JADBJO010006159.1:10000-42500 GCA_016801955.1 Conus betulinus
AAGATCCTTACAGGCACTAACAAAATTCAGACAAGTTGAGAAAAGCATACCCAAAAATCTATAGGCACTCACAACAGGTATGGGAGCATTATCATATAGCCATCGTTCTCTTGCACTCATGTAACCACCCTCACGAAACACAATGATGTTACTTTTAGATAAATTAACTTTTAGCTGGAGAGATGCAGCTGAGTGGTGTAAGCTATTCAGTTGTGTCTGTAAACCAAAAATTGTCTCTGATATCAAAATCATGTCATCAGCCAGTAGCAGAATAAACAATTCAAACGCATCAGAAGTCAACAAAGCCCCTGTCTCCCGTTATTAATTACCTCAATTGCTGGGTTGTTGATGAACAGTGAAAATAAAACTGGACTACAGGCATCGCCCTGTTTAACCCCAGCAGCTGAACAATTAATATAATCTGTGAATTTAGCTCCACAACGAACTTTAGCTTTCACCTTATTGTACATACTTCTAATAATCTGTCAAGTTTACCCTTAATACCGTTTTTTGCTCATAACTGGCCAGAGGAGATTTCTATTAATGGAATCGAAAGCTTTTTCAAAATCAATGAAAGCTACAAATAATTTTCGATTAAAAGAGAACTGTTTTTGAACTAAAGCCAACAAGGTGAACATGTGGTCAACAGTCGAATAACCTTTTTAAAACCCAGCTTGATAATCACCCGTAATATTTTAATCCTCAATCCATTCTTGCAGTCTGTTATTCATTATCATCCCAAAAACATTTTACTACCAATGTTACTAAGAGATATACCCCTGTAATTGTTTGGATCATAAGCATCATTTTCTTTTAAATAGACACAATTATTGATCTATCCAACTCGCTGGGAACACACCATCATCAAATAATTTGTTGAATAATTTCAGACAGAACGGCACAACATGGATAGAAGATTTTTAAATAGCCCAACAATAATTCAGTCGGAACCAGCTGGCTTGTGATTTTTAATTTTTTTTTTCATTGCTAGTAATACTTCTTCTTTACTAATGGAACGATTCATATAAACATCAGAGTCATCTTCAGTACCTCTTGATCTGGTTGAATATCATCAATGGATTGTAACAATGCTTGAAAATGCTGAAACCACACATCTACTGGAATGTTATTTCTAGGCTGTTTTCTTTGTGGTGATATCCCATGGACAACATCCCAAAACACTTTATAGAGACTTTATAGATGTAACAAACTTATACATTATTGATTTATTGAACTCTTTCTCTTTTCTCTTTAATAAATGCTCATATTCACGCCTAGGTATCACATATGCAGTCCTGTCTGTGTCTTCCAACGAACAACGATTAATTCTCAACAGCCTCCTGGTCGTTCCTTTCTTAACAACACATTCTTGGTCATACCAGCCTTTTGACGCTCTTTCTTTCATAATGTGTACACGTTTTTTCATATATTCAGCGCTTTCAATTAAACATTCGTTAAACATATTTAGAGCATTGTTTATATCAGAATCAATTAACTTATGGCAATACCAAGTTTTCTACTCGAATTTTCATTATCTAATGTATCACTAAACAATGAGGAGCATTCATCATTTCAAACAATTTTTTTCTAGGATATAATCTTGCACTTCTTTGCCAATTTCTTCCAAGTTTTCCAATGGGGCAGCCATTTGAAAGACAGCGGAAAATGGTACGAAGCTATACGTTCCAAAACATTCAGTTCACATCTATCATAGCAAAGAGCAAAAAGCTCATTTGACAGATATAAAATAATCAACAGTAAATAAGTGGGATAGTTTTTGCTCCCATAAGGAAACCTAACACAGAGCAACTTTTATTCAAGACTGGCACAGCCTTTCAAACTTGAATACAAACACAAAGACGAACAATCTAATAGTGGGTGGGGGGGGGGGGGGGGGGGGGGGGGGGGGGGACAGGGCAGGCCAACAACTTAATTGTCTTCATAGTAATAACTTGGCAAAAACTTTGGACTTAAGGAAGGGGGTGGAAGGTTGAAGATGGAGAAATTGGGAACATGAATTTAAGACAATATATTGCAGCTATGAAAAAACTCTTCACTAGCTGCATAAGGGAACCATCGCAATCCCTTTTGAGGACAGATATATTTGTATTGCCTGCTCCGAGGCCTTTCCTCCACTGGGTCGGAACTCATCAGGGAGACATGGCTGGTTGTATCTGTGCTCCTGGCGTCAAATAGAGACACACCACAGTTCATAATACCGTGGTGTTCTCACCACCAAGGGTGCAAAAAAGAATCCAATAGCACCCCTGAGGCAGCCAGTGAAGGGTAGTAAATGAAACCAAACTAAAGTGTGGGGAGGAGAAAAAGTTGCTGAAAAACCTAAAGATAATATGCAAATAGTATAAAATGTAGGGGGCAATCTTTGAGCCTACGCTTGAGGATCCACCCAAGGATGCAAGGGAGACAAACACAAAAATGGACAGAAACAAATACAAATAACCTCGATTTAATCAAAACGAAATTGGAAATGAAATGAGGCAGGGAACAGTAAACAATAAACAGTAAATAAGTGGGTTAGTTTTTGCTCCCATAAGGAAACCTAACACAGAGCAACTTTTATTTCAAGACTGGCACAGCCTTTCAAACTTGAATAAAGTCGGACAAACACACAATGACGAACAATCTAATAGTGGGTGGATGTGGGGGGGGGGGGGGGGGGGGGGGGGGGGGGGGGCAAGCGCAGGCCAACAACTTAATTGTCTTCATAGTAATAAACTTAGCAAAATTTTGGGCTTAAGGAAGGGGATGGAAGGTTGAAGATGGAGAAACTGGGAACATGAATTTACGAAAATATATTGCAGCTATGAAAACTCTTCACTAGCTGCATATGGGAACCATCGCAATCCCTTTTGAGGACAGATATATTTGTATTGCCTGCTCCGAGGCCTTTCGTCCGCTGGGTTGGAACTCATCAGGGAGACACGGCTGGTTGTATCTGTGCTCCTGCTGTCAAATAGAGACACACCACAGTTCATAATACCGTGGTGTTCTCACCACCAAGGGTGCAAAAAAGAATCCGATAGCACAGCTGAGGCAGCCAGTGAAGGGTAGTAAATGAAACCAAACTAAAGTGTGGGGAGGAGAAAAAGTTGCTGAAAAACTAAAGATATTATGCAAATAGTATAAAATGTAGGGGGCAATCTTTGAACCTACGCTTCAGGAACCACCCAAGGATGCAAGGGGGAGAAAAACAACACAAAAATGGACAGAAACAAATACAAATAAACTCGATTTAATCAAAACGAAATGGGAAAATGAAATATGGCAGGGAACAGTAAGCAATAAGTAAGTGGGGTAGTTTTGCTCCCATAAGGAAACCTAACACAGAGCAACTTTTATTCAAGACTGGCACAGCCTTTCAAACTTTTGAATAAAGTTGGACAAACACAATGACGAACAATCTAATAGTGGGGGGGGGGGGGGGATAGGGGGGGGGGGGGGGGGGGGGGGGGGGGGGGGGGGGGGGGGGGCAGGCCAACAACTTAATTGTCTTCATAGTAATAACTTGGCAAAACTTTGGACTTAAGGAAGGGGGTGAGGGGGTTGAAGATGGAGAAACTGGGAACATGAAGTTAAGGCAATATATTGCAGATATGAAAACTCTTCACTAGCTGCATAAGGGAACCATTGCAATCCCTTTTGAGGACAGATATATTTGTATTGCCTGCTCCGAGGCCTTTCGTCCGCTGGGTCGGAACTCTTCAGGGAGACACGGCTGGTTGTATCTGCGCTCCTGGCGTCAAATAGAGACACACACACAGTTCATAATACTGTGATGTTCTCACCACCAAGGGTAAAAAAAGAATCCGATAGCACTGCTGAGGCAGCCAGTGAAGGGTAGTAAATGAAACCAAACTAAAGTGTGGGGAGGAGAAAAAGTTGCTGAAAAACTAAAGATATTATGCAAATAGTATAAAATGTTGGGGGCAATCTTTGAGCCTACGCTTGAGGATCCACCAAGGATGCAAGGGAGACAAACACAAAAACGGACAGAAACAAATACAAATAACCTCGATTTAATCAAAACGAAATTGGAAATGAAATGAGATAGAATAATCGTTTACACTGCAACCAGATTCAGAAACGTACGTATAGCAACCATTTTGGTCGCCTTTACATATGCCATTTAAAACTGACACAGTTCAAAGCAATGGGACATGTTAATAATAACTTCCCATAATTATTCACAGTCTTATCTTGAGAACATCGGTTAATGTTGACAGAATGACTATCATGTTGTGCTTCAAAAACATCATCACACCCAGCAAAAATCTGCAAAACATCAGTTCTGCTGTTCAGATCGCCATTTAGAGCGATGTATACATCATTTGTTAACAAAAAGTCAGTGAGACATTCTTCAAGTAAATTAACACCATCATTTAAGTCAAAATTGACATAAAACGGGGGACCTTCTGATGGAATATACAAACAAACATACAAAATATCTTTTCTGATTCAAACAACATTTTATCAATCAAGAATGCAAACAAATTAGGACAATTCACTTGAACTGATTTCACACAAATTAGGACAATTCACTTTGACTGATTTCACATATGGGATGAGCTCATTCTTTAATAGGCAAACCACACCTCCTGACCTTCCCTTTTTTGAAAAAATTTGATAGCAGGTTTACTAAATACTTTATAACCAGTAAATAGATCATCACGGCAATCTTCAATGAATGTTTCAATTAAACAGATAAATTCAAACTGACACAGAAATGAAATAAAATTGGGATTCCAAAGTTAGACATCAAACCATTTACGCTCCAAGGAAGGAAGGAAGGAAATAGATTTATGTACAACTGAACACGAAATATTCATCGTGTGCTCGCTCACACGCGCAAAGCGTTGCCAGCTCCGTGCGGCACGACTGACACACCGAACACTGCTCACGCGCAACACTGTCACCGGAGACCGGAGCGTCAAACGGTGTTAAGTCACTGGGGTTCCCGTTTTTATAATTCCCCACTGTCAGACAAGTTTGATCAGATGGCCAGCCTTCTCCCTATCTCTTATTCCCTCAAGCTGCCATCTTCACTAAGGAAATACTTACAGCCATCAATTATTAGATGATCAAAAATCATCAAGGCTTTCTTTCCTTCAGCTCTTTCCTTTTTGAAGATAGGGAGAGAGATCACACCTGACT
This sequence comes from Conus betulinus, assembly GCA_016801955.1. Classification (NCBI taxonomy): domain Eukaryota; kingdom Metazoa; phylum Mollusca; class Gastropoda; order Neogastropoda; family Conidae; genus Conus; species Conus betulinus. The sequence goes on from JADBJO010006159.1 coordinate 15,173, forward strand.
TCTTTGACTCTAAAGGAGAAACCTTCCCTCACAACGACATTGCTGCTATTCAGTTTCCTTTGGCCTTAAGAATACTTGATTTGTCTTTATAGAAAAAGCAGCAAGCAATGATGGGGGAGTCAGGTTTCAATTCAACCTGTGGACACGGTCAAATTTAACATCACGTGTAATGACCAGTTTGTCAGGAAGCAAATCCCTCAACTGTTCATTGGTTTCACCTTTTTGCCTGGGAATACCATGAAAAAAATAGATTATTACGCTTTGAGCGACATTCCAAATCATCAGTCTTTCTTTCAAGTTGCTCCACCTTAGGTAAGAGATCTGAATTTTTCTTTGAGAGTTCCATATTTTCCTTTTTCAAATACCCCACCTCTTCACGCAGATCATTGAACCCACTATGTCGTGCAGCAAACTGGTCCCAAAGGTCCTTTAAGCTTTTGTCCAATTCATCAACTTACAGTTCATGATGTCAGCGATCGTTGGCTGCTGAAGAGAGGGCGAAGTTGTCTGTCTGTCATCCGGGGAAGCACCAGTCCGGTCCGTGCTGGTTCTGCATCCTGCAGTAGCAGTCAAGCTGTTTCCTCTCAGCTGCCAAAGGCTGTTGGGTCCAGGGTTCTGTTCGATATCTCTGCAACGTAAAAGCAGACTGCCCCAGAACAACAGCGAAAGGAGCAAGCCTACTGTGACACCGGCAACTTTGTTTCACAGTGTCAGAGTGGCGAATCGCATGGCAGTCTTTTTCGAGGCCCTCCTCAACATAAAGGCGATAAACTGTGGCAAAAAGGAGCCACATGACGCCCTACAAACAAGAGGTGCTGAAGGCATGGCACCAAAACGACTCGCTTGCAAAGGTAAAAGTCGCAACTCGAAGTCAGTCCCTCACAATTGACAAAGACAACGAGTCACTGCGAACACTGACCCATACTCTTCATGTTGCTGTTGGACCATCTTTACTACAACATGGAAAAGCTTCCAACAGACACTAAAAGAAATGTTTTATTTCCTTTCTGTTGCTGTCCCACCGTCTCTCTCTCTCTATATATACATATACACACACCAAGAGCACAGACACAACAGCCATGTCTCCCTGAAGAGTCTGATCCAGCTGACAAAAGGCCTAGGAGCAGGCAATACAGATAGATGTGTCTTTGAGAGGGATTTCGATGGTTCACTCAGGCAGCTAGTGAAGGGTTTTCTCATATTTACAATACATTCCCCATTTTCTTCATCTTCAACTTTTTTTTTCTAAAAGTTTAAATCTTTGCGAAGTCATTACTATAACGACTGAAGAATTGTTAGCCTGCACTTGTTTTCCCCCACTACTTAGTCGTTCAGCATTATATTGTTTGGTCAATCAGTGGGAGATGCATCTCTTAAGAGATCCAAGTACAGGTTGTTCTGCACAATTCCTAGGCTGCTGACAATGCCTGGGTTATTGAACAGCAGAGCTGGCCACTCAGACTGTTCCATATCTTCTTATCTCCCTTGCATCCTTGAATGGATCTTCGAGCATAGGCTCAAAGATTGTACCCTACATTTTATACTGTTTGCATATTTTTTTTAGTTTTTCAGCAGCTTTATTCCTCTCCTCAATTTCGTTTTGTTTTATTTTACTACCCTTCGCTAGGTGCTGTTGAATCCTTTTTTGAACCCTTGGCGGCGAGAACACCACCGAATTATGGACTGTAGTTTATCTAGCTGCCTGAGGGAACCATCGTAATCCCTCTAAAAGACACATCTATTTTGTTTGTATTGCCTGGGCCTTTCGTCCGCTGGATCGGACTTATCAGGGAGACACGGCTGGTTGCGTCTGTGCTCTTGGTGTCAAATAGAGACACACCACAGTCCATAATTCTGTGGTGTTCTCACCACCAAGGGTTAAAAAAAGAATCCAACAGCACCCTCAAAGCAGCCAGCGAAGTGTAGTAAAATGGAACAAAAACAAAAGTGTGGAGAGGAAAAAAGTTGCTTTAAAACTAAAAGCATTATTCAACAGTATAAAATATATAGGGGGCAATCTTTGAGCCTATGCTTCAGGATCCATTCAAAGATGCAAGGGAGATCAAAAGATATGGAACAGTCTGAGTGGTCAGCTCTGCTGTCCAATAACCCAAGCATTGTGAGTGGCTAAAAAAATTGTACAGAACAACCTTTCCTTGGATCTCTTAAGAGATGCAATCTCCCACTGACTGACCAAAACAATTAAGTAGTGGGGGAAACAAGTGCAGGCTTACATTTCTTCCATCCTTATAGTAATGACTTGGCCAAGATTTGAACTTTAAAAAAAAAGAAGGGGGGGGGGGGGGGGGGGTTGAAGGTGAATAAAATGGGAACATCAAATAGAGAAAATAGAGTATAAATAACTGCCTGCATCTAGGCCTTTCGTCCGCTGGATCGGACTCATCGGGGAAACACCGTTTAACTGTGCTCTTGGCGTCAAATAGAGACACACCACAGTCCATAATTCTGTGGTGTTCCATTAAGGACTCAAAAAAGAATCCAACAGCACCCCAAAGCAGCCAGCGGAGGGTTGTAAATGAAACAAAACGAAAGTGAGGAGAGGAATAAAGTTGCTGAAAAACTAAAAACATTACGCGCGCGCGCACCACACACACACACACACACACACACACACACACACACACACGTATATATGTATATATATATATATATATATATATATATACACACACACACACACACACACACACACACACACACACACACACACACACACGCACGTATATATATATATATATATATCTATCTATATATATATATATATATATATACGTGTGTGTGTGTGTGTGTGTGTGTGTGTGTGTGTGTGTGTGTGTGTGTGTGTGTGTGCCTTAGGATTGGCAATAAAAGGTGGATCCGTGCTGATCTTCGCAACCCATCAAGACGAAGAATGCCTTCTGCCCTGCTCTAGGCGTTCTTTGCTGGTTTCAACATCCCATCAACTTTCCTTCAGCATCCAGTTTCCCAGAGACAGTGAGCCTACACTTTCGGCCCAGTTCCAGATCTTGTTCTTGGCTACCCGACACACCCTACGGAACAAGCTGCAGGTGGTGTCTATATCACCAGCTTCAGGACACATCACAACACCAGGCTATGGTCTGGCTCCAATGCCTGCCTTCATGGAGGCCTCCCATGTCTTACATCCCCCTGACGGACTTTCAGTGTTCCTCAGTTTTCACAGGTTCGATGTTTCGAGGGAAGATATTTTTACAGTATCTGCTCTTTACAGAAACGGGTCCAAGGAACATGTTTGGACGAATAAAGATCTTGGTAGCATTCCTCCTAGTGTGTATAACGAGTCAATAGATGTCTACTTAAAGACAAGTTTGAGGTTATGTGAAGGATTTAAATACCAGTCCGAGACCTTAGCAATTCATACAAACCCAAGATATTGTGAAGGAGTGAAAATTTGGTTTTCTTTTCATAAAAACAATAACATTCCCATCAAGATAAAAAGTGGACAGTTTAATTGTTCTGTGTCCTTCTACGCAGCTTTAGGCACCACGTGGACTGCAACCTGCAGCGTGAATGTGAGAGTGGGGAGGACGAGGGGGCTTGCTGTCCTTTCAGCAATGACGCCTGTGGAGGAGACGTGGCAGTAGGACATGACAAGTGTTACCGTCTTCATGTCTCTGACACTCAGCTGTCATGGCGTGATGCTCAACACGTCTGTCAGGACAAAGGGGGGCAACTGGCTGTGATCATCACCACACAGGAAGGGGAAACATTCTTAAACTTGCTCCGTGTGGCCAAGACTCGAATTCCCTTTTACATTGGTTTGGCAATTTACAGATCGGATCTTCCCATGTTATATCGTAAAATGTGGACTTGGGTAGACAACCATGCATATTACACTATCAAACAAGGGAGATCAGTCTATTGTCATGTGACTTTTGAGGGTAACCACGAATCCTATACAATGAGGGGTATTATGATTTAGTCTCCATTTTTGACCAGGATTTATCGTGAATAACCCAATTCCTACGGCACCGCTGCTTGCTTCGTTTCTGTGTGAGTACAGACAACTAGATATAGCTGGGCACAACTCCTTGAAAGGCCTATATAACAAAAGTCTGAAACCACCGGAATTTTTAGTTGTGACATACGTAAGAGTAAAGAATGAACAACTGCCGTCATTAACACTGTGTGCACGGGGTCACTGGACCCACGACTTTCTGGCCTGTGACTGGGCAGCCGCCTGTCAGGTGACGTACTTCACATCACAGTGTCCACTGACTGACACAGCAGACCACGTGAATGACACGTCACACGACAATGCAGAGCAAGTGAAAAAGGTGGGTGAAGTAGCAATGTTTGTCTGTGCCAACTTCATTCAGACACTGCCATACACACTGGTCTGTAATTTTGCATCAGACTGTTGGGATAATTCAGATGAAACATTCTGTCACCATGTATGGGAAGCATTGTGAAGAACCTGACTTTATGTGTGACAATGGGCAGTGTCTTAGAAGTAACAAGAGAAACACACCCATCAAATGTGACCTGGTAAATGACTGTTATGATCAGTCGGATGAATACGATTTTCTGTCCTGTATACAGGAGATCGAGCTAGAATTCAACTTGCCGCCTGTAAATGTACCGGCCTATATAGATTTCAGTTATTCTTATCGACTTTCAGCCAGAGCCTTGGGAAATAGACACAGTGCCCAGAAACTCACTTCAACTGCTCAGAACTTTCATTCTGTTTGCCCGTGTACGTGCGGTGCAATGCGATGTACGACTGTCCACACAATGAAGATGAGCTGCATTGTGACAACTACACCTGTCCAGGTTTCTATCGATGCAGGGGATCCTCAGTGTGTGTGCACCTTTCTCACCTGTGTGATGGTGTTGTACAATGCGAGTTGAGAGACGACGAAATGTTGTGTGATTCATCTTGTCCCCCGCAGTGTCACTGTCAAGGTCTGGCATTTGTCTGTGACCGCCCTTTCTCTGCTGACAGCTTTCCTGAGATCCGTTACCTGGATGCCAGTCATTCACTGCTGACCTGTGCCCACCTTGTCAACAATTCTTACCTGGTCTTCTTACGTCTCACTTCTTGCAGAATTCGTTCCGTTACTGACTGCCGTTTTTTACCAACCTCCATGTCCTTGATCTAAGCAACAATATGATAGAATCATGGAGTATGGAGTTTATCAATTTCCTACCAAACCTGAAGGAAATTTACTTGTCTAGAAACAGTTTACACGTCATAGGTAGTCCCAATACCGTTGTCCAAAACAATGTGTTGGAAAAATTTGACCTTTCTTACAACTCGCTACTGGAGTTCTTCGACTGTTCATCGTTTAGAGCGGTCCAGGGTATTGTCAAAGTCAACGTGTCTCATAATGTTAATATGAAAGTCACTAACCAAGGTTTTACCTGTTTCCCCTTCTCAAAGAAATTGATTTGAGAGGCACCAGGTCTGAAATCATTGCTTCCTTTGTGTTTGCTGGTCTGAAACACATTGAAGTTGTTTACTCAGATAATTATAGACAATGCTGCAACGGCATCTTACCTGAGGTTGAACACAAAATGCTTTGCATTGCACCTTCTGCTGACATTGCATCTTGCTCAGATCTGCTGCGCTTGAGTTTTCAAAGAGTGTATCTGTGGTTCATGGTACTTTTGTTGTTCATTGGAAACTTTTGGTTTCTGATCCAAAAAATTCTCTGGGGAAGAAAACAACAAATTAGTAACGTGGAAACATTCATCTCCAACCTGTATATTTGTACCTGTTTGTTTGGTGTGTACCTTTGTGTTGTCATTGCAGCTCAGTTACGATTCCATGGTGATTTTGTGTTGCACGAGAAAGACTGGGCTGTCCAGTTTAAGCTGCAAGGTGGCGGGTTTTGTGGCCTTGGTCTCCTGTGAAGCTTCCTGTCTGATAGTCTGCCTCATGGCTGTTGACAGAGTTTGGCACTGTACGTTTGTTCCATAAAGTTCTCCGTCACCTCAGTGTGGCTGACATGTCTCATGTCCTGGATACTGGCTGTCACTGTGGCAGCTGTACCCTGGATGCCAGGTGTGTCAATCTGGAACGCACGCAGCATCAGCACCATTTGTCTGCCCATGCCAGTTCTGACAAAGGGTTCCCATCTTCAAACATATGGCTTCTGCTTACTGGTAGTTTTTAACATCACACTAACTCTAGTCACAGCAGTTTGTCAGATCTTGGTCCACATTCACGTACGTTCGAACTATGTTATTGCAACAACCTGCCAGGCATCATGGGATATGTTGATGGCTCAGAGAGTAATGGCTCTTGTCATCATCGATGTTGTTTGCCGGTTGTCAATTGGCATCGTGTGTACCTTGCACACAACCCATGTAGCAGCTGTAGATAGCAATACCATGATGACAGTGATAATCATGGCTTTGCCACTGACGCCAACACTCAGCCCGTTGCTATACTGTTTAGGTTCCATCAAAGAAATGCTGAAACTGAAAAGGAGGCTCAGCTAGTGCTGATGTTTGAAGCTAAATTCCGGTCACAGAAGCCCAAGTCACATACCGCCAAGAGAACAGATGTCACATCAGTCAAGATGCCACAAACATCAGAAGTGAAGACCAGGCTTTTCAGTTCCTTGAACAATGTCTTCAGACCAATCAGCTGAGTTTTCAGGATGTTGTGGAAGTGTTGGAACAATGTGAAAAAGATGCACACTCTCTAAACTAATTGCACGTCTTCCCCCCCCCCCCCTCCTCGTCGTTCTCTTCTTTTCTTCATTTCTTTGTTCTATCCTGTTTCTGCTTCTCTTCCTCCCCTTTTCTTCCTTGCCTTCTTAATCTTCATGTGCTTCCTTTGTTCGTTCTTCTTCTCGTTGTTGTTGTTGTTGTTGTTGTTGTCGTAGTCGTCGTTGTTGTATTGTTGTTGTTGCTGCTGCTGCTATTACTCTCCAAGTCTCCTAATCCTTCATTGCTCGCCGTCTGATCACGGTGGCCATGTCGGATTTCCTCTGCTGGTTTCCCATTGGCCTGCTGAGTTTTCTATCAGCTGCAGGAATTCAAGTGCAAACAGAAGTCAATGTGTCAATGTCTGTTTTCGTGTTACCGTTGAACTCAGCCCTAAACCCATTCCTCTGCACATTCAACATGCTTGCAGAGCGGCGTAGGAAAAGAATTATAGTTAAAATCATGAAGTATCTTGAAGCCACAGCCGCCGAACCGTCCCCTGCTTCCACTGCAACGTCTCCCTTCTTGATTGAAAAATGGAAAGCATAATGAAATGTTTTGCTTTAAGAAAACTAATGTAAGGTGACAGGCTTGTTGCACCCAACAGATTAGATAAAGATGAATGTTTCTGAAAATCCTAATTTAGAAACACCCATAATGATAAAATGTGTCTGCAAAATAATAGTTTAGATACACGCACACACACACACACACACACACACACACACACACACACACACACACACACACACACACACACACAGACGCACACACACACACACACACACACACACACACACACACACACACACACACACACACACACACACACACACCGTTTGTGTTGATGTCATTGATTTATGCTCTCTCTAAAAAGCACTGCACACACGCACGCACGCACACATGCACACACACACACACACACGCACACACACACACACACACACACACACACACACACACACACACACACACACACACACACACACACCGTTTGTGTCGAGGTCATTGATGTTTGCTCTCTCTAAAAGCCTCAGACTGTGAATTAGAGATCAGCACCAATGGACTGGGACATCGCCAAAGTTTCTCACAGACACTATCACGGAAAACACCCACGTCGCAGGAACGATGGTCTAGGAAGAAGGAAGACAGCGTCACTAATTCATCATGTCTTTGTACGTTTAGTTTCAAGCAGGACAAAACCTTTCTTCGGAAAAAAAAAAACCGAGGGAAAGAACGGCTCATGATACAACTTACTGTACCATACACTCGCATTAAAAAGCATCAGATAGAGAATGAAATACAACACAGAGTAACAGATCGGTCGCTGAAACGTAACGCTGATACCCAGAAAAAGAAGGCAACAGCACAAAGCCTTTCATTTACAGAAAGCTATAGCATCTGTCTAGAGAATAGAACATTAGAGCCTTTCTGACTCAATGATCAGGATCCTCAGAATGTGGACTGAGTATTGCAACCAGCTGTAGGATTAACAGCTTCAGCTAACCCGAAGTAGACTTCACACTTCTATCGAGACCAGAGGAAAAGATTGATAGACTTTCTCGTACTGCAAAAAATAAACTGGGACAGCTGGCTTTACTCTCCAGGAAAGTAAATCGCCGCGAGGGGAACAGTAAACCAGCACACTACAAGAGACGATTCAGCAATACACTGTACAGGTACGTGTGAATTAATTACCAGAGAAACCTGGCCAGAATGATTAGCAAAGCCCCTGATTGTTACATTTAATTAAGACAGGAAATCTGAACATTTAACCAAACTATAAGACTGTAAATTTAGCCCGCTGATCTTGCTACAGACGAGTGTTGTCATAATCTCTCGTTAGAGACTATGGCTTTCTTGTGGTGGGGCAAACAGACTAGATCACCATGGACCACTGTCTGTTCCATGTTTCACAAGGGAAGAGGAACAGACTGCTCAAGTCAAAACGTTACATCTTTAAATCCAGGCAAAGTGTGTGCACACAGAAATCAGCGCGCAGAACAGTTCAGGTATACGATCGATCGGCAGTCCCAATAATAATAATGACGATTATTTATGGCGCTTAATCTTATATCATAAGCCCAAAGCGCTTACAATACATAAAAGGTTGAAGAAAACATAATGAAACCAATAAAAAAAAGAATGCTGTGATAAGTACTACACATCTATAAACAAGGGTGCATATTGACACACACCACGCGCGCGCGCGCTCACACACACACACACACACACACACACACACACACACACACACACACACACACACACACACATACACACACACACACACTAAAAGCTGCGATCATTTCATGTGAATACTGACATTCTTCGGACATTTTATTCATGCTTCTTGGAATCTGTTTTAAACTTTCTCATTTATGTGCTGGTATGGTGGGTTGACTGTGAAGAGTAGAAATGTGCTTGAGAAAGTGGTGAACGTGGGAGGAAAAATCGTTGGTGAGAGACAAAAAAAGTCTGAGTGAGCTGTACAGGTGCCGTGTTGTTTGTAAAGCGAAGAAGATTGCGTGTGACCAGACCCACGTTCTTGCAAATCAGTATGACCTTCTTCAGTCAGGACGAAGATATCGATCGGTTAAATGCAGAAGTGTCAGATTTAAACAAAGTTTTATTCCCCTGTTCATTGATTTTATGAACCGAGGACATGTTTAATTGAAATCCAAATTCCTTTATATGAATGTATGTCATATGTGAGAAAATGGGTAATGTGACTAAATTATTGTTTTATTTGCTGTGAATGTGTGTGACCACAAATTAATTTCTCAAATTGAGATAATAAAGTTTACTTGACTTGACTTGACTTGACGCATGATCCCACACACACACACTATCGCACAACAACGGACACAACTGGATGTGCACACGCCCACACACACACACAAACACACACGCCCACACACACACACACAAACACACACGCACACACACACACACACAAAAAACACACGCCCACACACACAAGCGCGCGCGCGCGCGCGCGCACACACACACACACACACACACACACACACACACACACACACACACACACACACACACACACACACACACACACTAATTAGTACCATCATATCGACAGTCACCCAGAACAGTTAATGAGGGAAACAGACAATATACCTCAGAAGAACAAACGAGGTTTCGGTTCCAAGAACAACGATAAAAAGGGGAACAGGTGAACATAGTTTCAACTGTAGACTGTTTAAAAAGAAGCACTTCCCAATATGGACGTAATCTGTATGACAACTTCTGTTAATTCCAAGGAGGTCTCTGGCTATGTCTGGCATTCAGGTTTGTGTCACATCGTGAGGATTTGTGACGTCAACAGACCTCAAACAATCCTGCTACACACGAGCAGCGCAATTCTCGTGAAGAGCTGTGAAAGCACTTTAGGTCCGAAACAACTGTAGAGTGTACCAAGACTGTCTTCACTCTCATTCTATTCCTCTGTTTGCTTCCATCTGGAACACAGAATGCAGAAAATGCTTCAGGGTGTCAAATTTTCCACATCCACCATTGGCAATCAATGTTTTTTTGATGATAGTATGTGAGGAAGTAGAGCAGAATACCACCATTTTGAGAAAAAAAAAGTATCGAAAGCATCTTGAATGGAAGTCAGATCAGAAAAAAACAACTGACAAAAGGGGCAAATCGCCTGTTTCAATTCATATGTCATAATTTCACACAACAAAAGCAAGTAGTGTAGAGATGACGTGAACGCCTTTTGTTTTGGTCATACAGGGTAGACAGCCCACTGAAATCTCCAGGAACGGGATCCATGTTATCATTCTTCCCATTAACCTGATCGTGAGCAAAATGAAAGGCCCAAAAAGAAGAAGCTCACAAAACATTATGTACACACACACACACACACACACACACACACACACACACACACACACACACACACATAAGTTGCCAAGCAGACCATGGTCACCATCCCCCCCCCCTCCCCATGACTTAACCTAAGTGGATCCACAATGTACCTTAGGGACCACTGAACACTTTTCTGGTTGTTCCCAAGAAAATAACTCATTTGGACTATGAGTTATGGCTCTTGATTTAAGGGTACCCCCCTTGTATGCTGACCACAATCATCAATTTCAGTCAAATGTAGCTCTTGTGAATGACCAGAAATTCACGTTTCTGTTACTTTTGTAATTAAATCAATCTTGGCTTCAGGGATGCGCTATCTCTACTGAAACCGTCATTTTCACAATACGGACTGTATATCATCTGCGAAACATTGAAAATGATAGAAAGCAGGGCTTTTTGGGGGTTGTTTTCATGCACAACAATGTCTTTGGGTCATTTAGGACCAACTAGGGCTTCCTAGTCCATTTTTATAGGTGCAAAATTAAACATATCTCCTATACCCCCTAAATGTGCGATTTCGATTAAAAACGACACAACACGATTTAAACAGAACAAAATTGTTGTTATTTGCAACAAGCATCGCTGTAAATAAAATGAGTATATTGTAGTGAAATCCAACAGTAATATGAAAGAATCTGCATTTCTAAATGTTGTAATTATCTTTGATAAATGACGAAATTTTCTACATTTCATATGTACATGTATAATAATAACACTAGTACTTGGAAATCGCACGCATTTGCATCTTAACCCAAACAATGGTTTGATTTGTGAGTGAGAATTCAGGTAAACTGGGAGTGAGAGATGATCAGTTTCAGAATATAAATGCTGTGCCTACGGCTGGCATTCAGTGGGCCCTTGTTTTTTTATGCTTGACAAAGGTTTTATAAATAAACCAAAAATTTGCAGTATGATTATTGGGTGTTGGTGGTTTTTACTGTTCAATGGTTTGATTTATATTACTAATGTTCTTTGTTGTGTTTATCTTTTTTGTGTGTAGGTGAATGAATCCTCTGGTGTAACGATCAACTGAACATGGCAGCAAAAATGCGAAAACATGAAGACAGCCCTGTTGGTGAAGTGTGTGCATTCATTTCAGCGATTCTAACAAGAGATCATTTGTTCACATCTCTAACTGTAAAAGACCTCAGAATAGACTGATAAAACTTACATTTGCAAGAAAAAAGACTATTGCAGCCAACTGGATTCTCCATATTGGATAGAAGAACCTTGCAACTGCGTTCCAGATGATTTACGGCCAGAACACGTGCAGGTTGTCACTGCCATCGGTGTGGACGAAAACGTGTTAGCACACACCGACACACAATCAGCCAGTGTGTTAAATGTGGATTTTGTTTTTGAACGTAGTGATTTGAGTGCTGCCTCTTCGATCACACATAGTGATGTAACGTTATCCGACGTGAAATTTGATACTCTCGAAGCCATGCGAGTGATTTAAAGAAAAAGACAGTTTTAGAGAAGTGAGGGATGAGTGTGGTGGTGAGAGTATGCATGTTGACGAAAGAAACAACAGGGTTGAATGTGGCAGTGAAAATGAAAAAAAAAATAGTGGCGATGACTGTGTATTTTGGAATAGGATTATCAATGGTGATGATCATGTAAATAAGAAAAGTGATAGTAGTGATGTGATGCCGAATGAAAATTCCAGTGTGACTGATAAAAGGTTAAAGAAAACATAAATGAAACCAATAAAAAGATGAATGTTGCGATAAGTACTACACATCTACAAACAAGGGTGCATACTGAAACACACCACAGATTATTGGTAACACCAGCTGTAAAATTTACAAGACGGGGATGGGCCTCGGTAGGATTAGTTTGTATGGTTCGTGAAAGTCTTGTCCCGTATGTGCACCAGGTGGATTGTGACAGTCTTTATATAATGTTATTTAGATTTCATAAAGAATAAAAGCGACTACGAGCGATGTATTCATAATAGTTCTGCGTAGTATGTATGTGTGTAATTGCTTTTTTTTCCATTTCTTTTTGTGAGAATTCTTCTTTTAATCGTGTATTACGGGTGTCACCCTTTCAGTATGGGCTATGGTCTAATCTGAATAAAAAAATCATTCATTCTCTCTCTCTCTCTCTCTCTCTCTCTCTCTCTCTCTCTCTCTCTCTCTCTCTCTCTCTGAGTGCGTGGTTGTGTGTCTGTATTTGTGTCTGTGTGTCTCTGAGTCTCTCTCTCTCTCTCTCTCTCTCTCTCTCTCTGTGTGTGTGTGTGTGTGTGTGTGTGTGTGTGTGTGTGTGTGTGTGTGTGTGTGCGTGTGTTTCTCTCTCTCTCTCTCTTTCTTTCTCTCTCTGAGCCTTTGTGAGTGTCCTTTTGTTGGTCTTTTCTTCATCCTCATGATTTAATCATTGGAAACAATGACAGGATGGTGCAATTTCCCTGATTTTTTTCATTACTAAATTACTTGCCTTCTATGGGCTACACAAACAGCACTGACGTCATTTCAGCCATACTCGTCATTGTTGTATGAATCCATGACATGTGAAATTAAAAAGCGGAAACTGCCCGTTTTGTTAATTTGATCTGACTTCCAGTCGATACGATTTCACAACATGACAGCATTCTGCATCGTTGGCTCACATACGATCATCAAGGAAACGAAACGTTAATTGCAACCAGGTGTCTGGTGAATGTGAAAAATGTGACACCTTGAAAGCATATTCTGCATTACATGTTCCAGATGGAGGCACACAGATGGCCAGAATGGGAGAGTGAAGACAGTCTTGGTACACTCCATCGTTGTTACCAAGGTAGCGTGCTTTCATAGCTGTTTACGAACAATGCTCTGGTTGTGTGTTAGCAGGGTCCTGCAATGGGTTGTTTGAAGTCTGTTGTCGTTACAAGCCCTCACAATGTGACACAAAACAAAATGCTAGACATAATCAGAGGTCTTCTTGGAACGGACGAACGAGATCAGAGATTAAGTTGATGTTGGAAAGTGCTTTTTTTTTCAACAATCTGAAGTTGAATATATGTTCAACCATGTCATTTTTTCTCGTCGTTTTGGGGCAGAAGTCTTGTCTGTCCTTCTGGAAGGATCTTGCCAGTGTTCCCTCAAAGACTGTTCTGGACAACACTTGATATATGGTACTGATTCTTCCGTTTAATTCCTTGCCTGCTAAGCCACTGAAGGGCAATTCTGCGCACACATATTTTGTATTTAAAAGTGTAATGGTTTAAGCTGAGTGCACTTACCTTCTATGTTTGTGAAACAGGCAGGCAGACTGTGCTACATGGTTACCTGTTCTGTTCTACCTCCTTTCATTACATGGATGTTACACTCTCTCATGAGTCGTTATAATTACACGCGTCACTAGCAACCAAAGGAGTAAATTTATGTGCTCATATTTTGGTCACTGTTCCATGTTTGCTGTCTTAATTAGATATACTAATCAAGAGGGTTGCTAATTGTATTGGCTAGGGTTTTTCTTAGAATTACTTTACTTGTAAGTGATTAATGATTTACCGCTTTGAGGATTGGTACTTCACTGGTTTATTTTCCCCTCATGGCAGCTTACCTCTCGAGGGTGTAGAGACGGCTTCCCCAATTTATTCTGGAGTAGTGGGAAGTCGTCAGCCTTTCCTCTGGTCTCAATAGAAAAGTGAAACATACTTGTGGTTAGTTGAAGCTGCTGATCTTACAACTGGCTGCAGGACACAATCCACATTTCGAACACTCCTGTCTGTTGAATCAGAAAGGAGCCACTTATCTCCTCTAAACCAAAGCCATAGTTTTTCTCTCTGTGAAAGGCTTTAGTGCTAATGCCTTTATTTTCCCCATGCATCAAACTTGCTACGTTAGTGACCAGTCCACTCCTCCCTGGCCTTTCTCATTTTCTGTCTGATGCTTTTCTGCAACTGTATGCGTTAGTGAATTGCTTCATGGGTCATTGTTTCCCTTTTTACCTGTTGTTTTTGTTTTCAAATTTTGAGTGAGTCTACACTTGCACCAGGCAAACGAATGCTTTGTTCTCATTGACGCTTTTCTCCCTTCTCCCCGGACACGTTTTCCTCTTACAGGGCTGTCCTCTGTCACACGGTCGGTGAGACACTTTGACCATGTCCTAATTGAAAGGAACCCATTTGTGTTGACCTCACTGATTCGCACTCGTGGCGAAAAGAATTTTCCATCCGTCAGAGCACTAATCAATGGCGTCAACACAGACGGGGGCTGAGAAGGGTGTTCCTAAACAAAGATTTTTCAGACACCTTTCATCGCTATCTAAAGCATTTGGTTCAGCAAACCTACTACGATACAGAAGATAGAACAAAACAAAAATTCACAAAGTTTTATCGTTTGAGAGTTAGAGAAGTTCACTGTATCATCGCGTTGATGAACTAGCCAGTTTTATTCTGAAAGGAAAAGAGAAATGCTTGATATGGTCCAGTGAAATCACTTTTAAGTGTAGTGCTTCATGCAGCCCCTGTACAATTTCTTGCTTCGTCTCATTTGTTACTTGTAGTCTGCCTGATTTGGGAGTTGGGAGGTGTGTTGAAGTTGGAGCAGGGGACGTTTTGGCTGTTGTTTCAAGATGCTCCATGATACGAGCTATATTTCTTTTCCTACGCCGCTCTGCAAACATGTTGAATGTATAGAGGAAAGGGTTTAGGGCTGAGTTTAATGGTAACACAAAAACAGACATTGACACATTGACTTCTGTTTGCACTGAAATTCCTGCAGCTGATAGAAAAAACTCAGCAGGCAATGGGAAACCAGCAGAGGAAATCCGACATGGCCACCGTGATCAGACGGCGAGCAATGGTCACATCCTTCTCTTTCTTACTGGTACCAACACTCAATGTATTACTGCGAACTGACTGGTAGATAAATGCCTGGCCTCCACCAATGAACAAAAGCAAGATAAAGTTCAAACTACCATCACTCCAAAGGAATATTCGTGTCCACCGAAATCCTGCTTGGTTATAGGCAAAGTAATACACATTCCTGTGTTGACTGTAGAAATTCCAGTGGGACATGAGGAAAGGAGTTAAAGAGAGACTGAATCCTACGGCCCACATCACTACACAACTGATGACTGCCAACTTTCTTGTGATCTCCTCACACTGAAAGGAAAGCGCAGAACAAGGAACCGATCAAGGGTGATGAACCAGATGGTCAGAGCTGACACCTCACTGGACAGTAAACACAGCAGTCCGGATACACTGCAGGATGTACTTGACAGCCATGTAGTCTCATAAAAATAATACATCCCTCGATACATATTGTCAGCCACACCAATAACAATTAGGTAGATTCCCATCAAACAATCTGCCACAGATAGATTGCTCACAAACGTGTTGAAAACAGAAGCAGACTGATTTTGAGAATGAAGTTTCTGAAACAAAAGCAACCTACATTCCCTAGAAGAGAAGCCATTCCTATGAACCAGACAAATGCTCTGTAGACATCCAGGACTAGTAAGTCTTCACATGATGATAGCTCATCTCTGGGAGCTTTGCAGATAATGTCAGATCTATTGGGCAATATATCTGTGAGCAACACAGTTTATAATCATCTGCATAAATCAATCTGATGACTCTCATATTTTTGAATATGTTCTGTGGGTAGTTCTTTATTGCATTACCTCTCAGATCAAGTTCTTTCAAGGCTGAAAGTGACTGAAATCTTCTGTAATGGTCGTCAATCTGTTGGAAGATAAGTTCAGAGATTTGAGGGATATAAAGCGTTTAAACACATCGCCAGACAACAAAGACAACTGTGTGTGAGATATTTCGATGGAATCAAGATTTGTATGGACATTTTTCACACCACACTTTAGATGATTCAGTGGATTACCGTTAAGGGACAATTGTTTCAGTTGCTTGAAAGAGAGAAATATGTCCATAGCTAAAGATGTAATTTCGTTCCATGAAATATCTAAATGTTTCAAATTTGGAAGATCTACTGTATCAAGTCTGTCTATTTTGCACAGACTGAGTTTTAGGTACACGAGGAAAGAATTCACGACAAAATCATCAACTGTCATCATGGACTGACTGCCATCCAGATAACGGAGCTGAGGAAAGCTGACTGCAGGGAAAGGCTGACGACAGATGAAGGACAGACCCTGACACTGACAGTGCTGGGGACACTGCTCGACATCACACCACATCTCATCATCATGCCAGGGGCATTGTGCTATTCTGTCACACAGATGGGAGACATGGACACACGTTTTTTGTTCTCCTGCATCGGTGAAACCCTGGGCAACTGAAAACGTTGCACAACATTTCATCTTCATGGTTCAAACAATCCTTCACGCCATTACACAACAGGTAGACTGGAAGACAATGGGTTGAATGTGGACAGCGATAATGGTGTCTGGACATGACTGATCCAAAGTCATTGAAGTGTGGACATAAATTCCATCCTCCATAAAGTTCAGTACACTTGATAATGCTGTTATTTGGCAGAATAAACTGACATGACTCAAGCCGATTCGAGGGTGATCCCATTTCTGATTGATTTCAAAAAAGAGTACATCACTTTTATCAAAACAATCTTGCTTGAAATCGTTCGCATCACTTATAGAAACACACTGACCATTGTCGCACCGAAACATACCCTGGGAACAAACAGTTACAGTGCAGAAAACCTCATCTGAGCCATCGGAACAGTCGTGTATGAAATCACAAAGTAGACTGTAGGGCATAGTCCTCCCATCATCACAAACAAAGTCTAAAAAGATATTGTTAGATAAAGTAGGTTGTATTGACGTTGAAATCACATAATTGTCATTCTTCTCAAAAGCATCACAGTATGAATTATTTTCAAGCTTTATAGGACAGAAGGCCACAATAAGACGAACAAATTCCTGTCTTGGACAACGAATGAGCTGCAGACCGTCTGGCATATTGACTGTTGCATTTTTGTTTAACTTCAAAAATCGTGATGACGTTCTGTCGACCCCAGCTTTCGTTTCAGCAGTCTGGCATATAACATGGGAGCAAGTTGCTTTTTCACGAGGAAAAGCATGTAATAATCCACCTGACATCACACCAACAAGCCAATGTGATTGTTGGGGATCAATTGTCACCCTTGTCATGTTTACATCGAAGGCAACGGTTTCGTCTATCCAAAACCAAGCACGAACGTAAATGTAATATGAAACTCTGAGATCACGATATAAACCAATGTAAGCACAATCTGGAATTCTGTCATATACATTCCAGAAAGCTGTCCATTCTTCACTGCTTTTCATCATGGCCAAATCCCCACCTCTCCTCTGACACTCTGCACGTGCATCTGACCAAGTCACAGGACTGGTGGAATGCGCTTGAAAGAAGCATTTCCCCCCAGCATCAGCCATGCCCTGACACAACGAGCTGCTGAAGGGGCAGTGTTCCCCCTCATCCTCTCCCGCATCACATTCTTGCTGCAAGTTGCAGTGAAGGTGGGTCTGAAAGCTAGGGTAATCAATCACTGAACAATTAAACAGCCAGTTACGGACCTTTTGAGGGGCATGACCAAAGTTGTGGAATGAAAAAGACATGCTAAACCCAGAACCGTGTTCTCGCCGTTTATAGGAGTAGATGAAGTCAGTGGAAATGTTATGTACATGGGAAAAGTGTATTACAAATTTCTCGGGATGACAGTCTTCAGGTGATACATTCGGGAAGTTATCGTATGTGTAAAGTAAGCGTCTCCCATTTCGACAGATTCTTTGGGACTGAAAAAAAAACCCCCCACGTCAGGATTTTGAAATATGAAAAGCTAACCATCACGTCAAGCCCTTCAGGAATGGTCAATGTATAGCTGGCATTCAATGAAAGGTCATGAGGTCGAGACAGATCAAAGCCTGGAGACTGTATGAATCCAGATTTTAGTGATGTCCGGATGGGAATCATTTTTGTCCACCACTTTTGTGTTGTTGACGTGTATATAATTTGGTACTTAGGAAATGTAGATATTTCGTCAGACCTCTGTTCCAAATACTCGATTATTTCTATGTTTACTGGTGTTGGTCCTCATGAACAATACTGGGGACTTTCTTATTTCGTCATTCACGCAATAACCACTAGAGATGATTGAAACTCTATAATAAACATGACAAAACTCTCTTCCACCTAGTATGTCTGAAGTCAAGACCAGGAAACGTTCGTCTGGTACCATCAATGATATAAGACAAACATTGTCGAGTGCTGTATTGTCGTCGTGTCTTATAAACCCTGTTATCACCCCCTCTCTGCCCCGGATGGTGACGACACTGTTATTCCAACAGTCTTCAAGGCTCAGACTGTGCTGTTCACTATAGTTTGATAACGACAGATTCGGAAACATCCTCTCTGACTCTTCACACAATAATCAAGACATGCTCAAACTGGAGTAATGTTCAGGGTTTTTGAATGGTGTTGAGTATCAGCACCGATTTCAATAAGAGCTGGGATGACAACGATTGAATACGACATCAGGTACTTTATGGCATAACTAAACACATCGTCATTTATCCAGAAAACATTTACAGGACATAAGATATGTTAATGACTCTCACTCTCTGTCTCTGTCTGTCTGTGTGTCTGTCTGTCTGTCTGTCTTTCATCATGGATAATCTTATCAACATTGCTGACTACAACATAGAATGATGTGACAGTGATCAACCGCAACATACTGGACTTGCTGTATACATTCATCAGTCAATTGCCAACATTGCCCAACAGAGAACTGATTTTGAAACTGATACTGTTCAATGTAGCTGGATTGAAATAAAGCACTGCAAATCACCGCCTCTATTAATCGGAAATTTGCAAAGAAAACCGTCTTCCACAAACGAATGGTACGACAATTTTGTACAAATGATGGATCAGATCCCGTCACAAAACCTTCAATATTCTATGATTAGAAGACCTTAATATTGATATGTTGAAACAACAAGCAGCTCGGAAAAGTACATTCACTTAATGCACTCCATCACTAAAAGAACACACTAACCTTTACTGGCACGATTGCAAGTTCTGAGATATTGACATCTCAGATGGCCATGTACAATTTAACATTCATGCCAAACACACAGTGCATTGCATAACGCGTTGCACTGCATAACGCATTACATTGTGTAACGCGTTGCACTGCATAACGCATTGCATTGTATAACGCGTTGCATTGCATAACACGTTACGATTCATGGTATTGAAGGACTTCCTAAAATTCCACAAATGCTACATAAAGTTTTATGTCACAGGAAAATATTTTGGATGAAATTTGTACAGTATAGATATATTGTCTTCAGTGACATATTTAACTCAGAACCATCTTGCTCTTCAATAATCTAATAATCTTGTCTTCATTTTCAGCCCGTTTGCTTAATTTTCTCTCTAAAATATGAGTACAAACTTCATTTAAGATGCTGGTAAGTGCTACACACCATGATAGTTCTTAGAATTGTTCATACCTCCTGTTTATGGATTGGAATAACAATAGCTTTTGCTCATTCTAAGGAGAATGGGACATTTCCAAAAAAGTCGGTTGTACGTTTGGGGAATAAGATCAATTAAAGCAGAATTGGCATTTTTCAGCATTTCTCAGTATTTCTGCTGAAATCCTGCTGATCCTGGGTACGTCCCTACTTTTAAATGTTTGGTAATAGCAATCATCTGGTTGTCAGATATAGGCTTAAGAAAGGAGGGAACACTGTGATGTTTTACTAAACTGTCTTCGCCTTCAGCCAAATCACTGGAGGCCTTAAACAAAGAAGACAATTCTCATATACATCAGCATTTTTCTCTGACCATAAAAATCTTTTATTCACTTGATTGTCTCAAATTCTTATACTCCTTATTAATATGAACATTGTTCCAAGTTACCTCAACTGGTAAATGCTACAAAAAGTCCACACAGTAACTAACATGCAAATCAAGGCTCCACAACAATGCAACATGAAGTAGAAAATAATCAATCACATAGATCAAATACAAAAGTGTACTCGCCATCTTTGTCACCATTAAAAACATTCCTCCAAGATCATTAAATCAAACCTAACATAGAAATCCAGCAATGCTTTACAAAGTTGTTCATAAACAGTAAACGAGTGGGGTAGTCTTTGCTCCCATAAGGAAACCTAACACAGAGTAACTTTTATTCAAGACTGGCACAGCCCTCCAAACTTGAACAAAGTCAGACAAATACAAAGACGAACAATCTAACAGTAGGGGAAAACAAGCGCAGGCCAACAACTAAATTGTCTTCGTAGTAATGACTTGGCAAAACTTTGAACTTACGGAGGGGGGGGGGGGGCAGCAGGAGGGTTGAAGATGTAAAAACTGGGAAAATGAAATTAAGAAAATATGAAAACTCTTCACTGGCCGCATAAGGGAACCATCGCAATCCCTTTTAAAGGCAGATATATTTGTATTGCCTGCTCCGAGGCCTTTCGTCCGCTGGGTCGGAAACTCATCAGGGAGACACGGCTGGCTGTATCTGCATTCCTGGCGTCAAATAGAGACACACCACAGTCCATAATACCGTGGTGTTCTCACCACCAAGGGTGCAAAAAAGAATCCAATAGCAGCACCCCCGAAGCAGCCAGCGAAGAGTAGTAAGGGAAACCAAAGGAAAGGGTGGGGAGGAAAAAAAGTTGCTGAAAAACTACAGATATTATGCAGATAGTACAAAATGTAAGGGGCAATCTTTGAGCCTACGCCCGAGGATCCACCCAAGGACGCAAGGGAGACCAGAAGACAAACACAAAGACAGACAGAAACAAATACAAGTAACCTCGATTTAATCAAAATGAAATTGGAAATGAAATGAGGCAGGGAACAGCAAACAATAAACAGTAAACGAGTGGGGTAGTCTTTGCTCCCATAAGGAAACCTAACACAGAGTAACTTTTATTCAAGACTGGCACAGCCCTCCAAACTTGAACAAGTCAGACAAATACAAAGACGAGCAATCTAACAGTGGGGGGAAAACAAGCGCAGGCCAACAACTAAATTGTCTCCACAGTCCATAATACAATTTCAGTTTGATTAAATCGAGGTTACTTGTATTTGTTTCTGTCTGTCTTTGTGTTTGTCTTCTGGTCTCCCTTGCGTCCTTGGGTGGATCCTCGGGCGTAGGCTCAAAGATTGCCCCTTACATTTTGTACTATCTGCATAATATCTGTAGTTTTTCAGCACTTTTTTCCTCCCCACCCTTTCCTTTGGTTTCCCTTACTACTCTTCGCTGGCTGCTTCGGGGTGCTATTGAATTCTTTTTTGCACCCTTGGTGGCGAGAACACCACGGTATTATGGACTGTGGTGTGTCTCTATTTGATGCCAGGAATGCAGATACAGCCAGCCGTGTCTCCCTGATGAGTTTCCGACCCAGCGGACGAAAGGCCTCGGAGCAGGCAATACAAATATATCTGCCTTTAAAAGGGATTGCGATGTTTCCTTATGCGGCCAGTGAAGAGTTTTCATATTTTCTTAATTTCATTTTCCCAGTTTTACATCTTCAACCTCCTGCTGCCCCCCCCCCCCCCCCCCCTCCGTAAGTTCAAAGTTTTGCCAAGTCATTACTACGAAGACAATTTAGTTGTTGGCCTGCGCTTGTTTTCCCCTACTGTTAGATTGTTCGTCTTTGTATTTGTCTGACTTTATTCAAGTTTGGAGGGCTGTGCCAGTCTTGAATAAAAGTTACTCTGTGTTAGGTTCCCTTATGGGAGCAAAGACTACCCCACTCGTTTACTGTTTATTGTTTGCTGTTCCCTGCCTCATTTCATTTCCAATTTCATTTTGATTAAATCGAGGTTACTTGTATTTGTTTTTCTGTCTGTCTTTGTGTTTGTCTTCTGGTCTCCCTTGCGTCCTTGGGTGGATCCTCGGGCGTAGGCTCAAAGATTGCCCCTTACATTTTGTACTATCTGCATAATATCTGTAGTTTTTCAGCAACTTTTTTCCTCCCCACCCTTTCCTTTGGTTTCCCTTACTATTCTTCGCTGGCTGCTTCGGGGGTGCTATTGGATTCTTTTTTGCACCCTTGGTGGTGAGAACACCACGGTATTATGGACTGTGGTGTGTCTCTATTTGACGCCAGGAATGCAGATACAGCCAGCCGTGTCTCCCTGATGAGTTTCCGACCCAGCGGATGAAAAGGCCTCGGAGCAGGCAATACAAATATATCTGCCTTTAAAAAAGGGATTGCGATGGTTCCCTTATGCGGCCAGTGAAGAGTTTTTCATATTTCTTAATTTCATTTTCCCAGTTTTTACATCTTCAACCTCCTGCTGCCCCCCCCCCTCCATAAGTTCAAAAGTTTTGCCAAGTCATTACTACGAAGACAATTTAGTTTGTTGGCCTGCGCTTGTTTTCCCCTACTGTTAGATTGTTCGTCTTTGTATTTGTCTGACTTTGTTCAAGTTTGGAGGGCTGTGCCAGTCTTGAATAAAAGTTACTCTGTGTTAGGGTTTCCTTATGGGAGCAAAGACTACCCCACTCGTTTACTGTTTATTGTTTGTTGTTCATAGTTTTGTTTGTAGAAACGTGTACAAAATTATCAACATCTGTGTCATCGATGTTAATGTTTTACACAAAACTGGATAAAAGTTTACTGTTTAAACCGATTCTGACCTATTCTGGCACTAATGTCACTCATGTCTATACAATAGAGCAATAGAGTTTCTTCTTCTTCTTTGATCGTTTTCACATTGCATGTAAAGCTTCCTTCTGGAGCTAGTAACAGGCCACCAGAAAAAAAGACACACCCGAAGGTGCCAGCAAGACTGGCAAAGGCAGTTTCTAACAGGCTCCTAAAATTACATCTTTGTCAGCATCAAACACCTTTTTATCTATTGTTTTAGCAACAGAATTATTGTCGTGTAACTTTATTTCTTTTGTCTTTTTCCCTTGTTCCCTTGCTAACAATAGTGAACCTTCAGAATTTCTTCCATAGTGAGATAATTTCTCAGCTTGTACATAGAACTTGACATAATATGTGAAAACAAATGGAAATAATATAATTAATTAAGAAAACTTTCGGTAAAACGGAAGCAAAATCAAATCTGTGTATATAATCCATAATGGTAACATTCTGTAATTTTAGTGTACAGTTTTTCCACGTTATGGATTTTAAAAGTCTGTTGCGTTGGATGGTCGGCCCCGTCCTACAAAGTGTCTGAAGTGCAAGAATGAAAGCTTGAATTTCGGTCTGCTCCCTGACGCGAGTCCAAACTGTTTTGGACTTTGCAAGACCGGTTACCAAGCTCTGCATGCAGTCCAGTTTGCCTGCCTGACGTCAGACCACCACGCGCCGCACGTGCGCCACTGTCACGACGACGACCGTTGTCACAAGATGGGAAATACCTGCTGCCAGCCGCTGACCTGAGTCGTACAGCACTATCGCAACCACGAGTCACGTCACCTCCACCGTCACGGGCCCCGTCACTCAACCACTGATCCTGGGTGGTACCACCTCTTGGGATGGGGAGAATGAAGGAGGAGGATCAGCCCTACCACTAACACTACTGTTCTAAGTGGTATCATTGCGAGACAACTCTTGCTTTTGATTGTCTGGCCTTAATGCATGGTCACCGTTCGAAGGTGGACTTTGTAGGCCGTGTGCACTGCCTTTGCCACTCTTGCTCTCAGCATCTTGGGCACATGTCCAGGGATCAGGGGGCTAAGAGCCGATCATGAACTGTTCGTTCTGGAAAGAAGTCTGCTTCCCTCCTTTGGGGCAGTGGAAACTATCTGGGCCTGCACTTGGGTCAACTCATCTGCTTGTCTGACTCTCTGTTACTGAAGTTTTGTGTCGGATTTCCTTGTGGTAACAGTAGACACCTTGTGTTTCTCCACCTACTTAACTTCACAATCATGGGTCTAGGATGGGCTCCTCGTGCATGCCTTGTTCGAGATACTTGAGCAATGTCGCCATTAGTCCAGGTTTTCTGTCCATGAATGCTATTTCATATGTTGACACCAAAGCTGGCACAAGTGGCAAATATTTATCGTGAGGAATCCTAAAAAAACAACAAACAAAAAACAAACAAAAAACAAACAAACAAAAAACCCAACCCCGCAGGTTACGTGAAAGATGCTACATTTCCTCCCTTCTGCTACTTGTTGTAGCGAACAGATGCTGTGTGTCTCTGCTGTCATGTCTTTCACAGTCTCTGTCATATGTCTTGGGTCATTTTTCGACCTGTTACACCGTTAAAAACAATTTCATTGCACTGTTGTTTTACTTGTCCTAATTCTTTAAAAAAAATTCACCTAGATCGTTTCTAATCAAACAGGTTTCTTGCTGGGCTTTCTCCTGCATAGCCAGTCTATCCATCATGTGCCTTGCATTGTCACTGTACCAGTCTAACGATCATGTTGCTTTGCATTGTCACTGTACTAGTCTAACCACCACGTTGCCTTGCACTGTCATTGTACCAGTCTAACGATCATGTTGCTTTGCATCGTCACTGTACTAGTCTAACCACCATGTTGCCTTGCATTGTCACTGTACTAGTCTAGCACCATGTTGCCTTGCATTGTCACTGTACTAGTCTAGCCACCATGTTGCCTTGCATTGTGTCACTGTACTAGTCTAGCCACCATGTTGCCTTGCATTGTCACTGTACTAGTCTAACCACCATGTTGCCTTGCATTGTCATTGTACTAGTCTAACCACCATGTTGCCTTGCATTGTCACTGTACTAGTCTAACCACCATGTTGCCTTGCATTGTCACTGTACTAGTCTAACCACCATGTTGCCTGGCATTGTCACTGTACTAGTCTAACCACCATGTTGCCTTGCATTGTCACTGTACTAGTCTAACCACCATGTTGCCTTGCATTGTCACTAGTCTAACCACCATGTTGCCTTGCATTGTCATTGTACTAGTCTAACCACCATGTTGCCTTGCATTGTCACTGTACCAGTCTAACCACCATGTTGCCTTGCATTGTCATTGTACTAGTCTAACCACCATGTTGCCTTGCATTGTCATTGTACTAGTCTAACCACCATGTTGCCTGGCATTGTCACTGTACCAGTCTAACCACCATGTTGCCTTGCATTGTCACTTTACTAGTCTAACCACCATGTTGCCTTGCATTGTCACTAGTCTAACCACCATGTTGCCTTGCATTGTCATTGTACTAGTCTAACCACCATGTTGCCTTGCATTGTCACTGTACTAGTCTAGCCACCATGTTACCTTGCATTGTCACTGTACTAGTCTAGCCGCCATGTTGCCTTGCATTGTCACTGTACTAGTCTAACCACCATGTTGCCTTGCATTGTCACTGTACCAGTCTAACCACCATGTTGCCTTGCATTGTCACTGTACTAGTCTAACCACCATGTTGCCTTGCATTGTCACTAGTCTAACCACCATGTTGCCTTGCATTGTCATTGTACTAGTCTAACCACCATGTTGCCTTGCATTGTCACTGTACCAGTCTAACCACCATGTTGCCTTGCATTGTCATTGTCCTAGTCTAACCACCATGTTGCCTTGCATTGTCATTGTACTAGTCTAACCACCATGTTGCCTGGCATTGTCACTGTACCAGTCTAACCACCATGTTGCCTTGCATTGTCACTTACTAGTCTAACCACCATGTTGCCTTGCATTGTCACTAGTCTAACCACCATGTTGCCTTGCATTGTCATTGTACTAGTCTAACCACCATGTTGCCTTGCATTGTCACTGTACTAGTCTAGCCACCATGTTACCTTGCATTGTCACTGTACTAGTCTAGCCGCCATGTTGCCTTGCATTGTCACTGTACTAGTCTAACCACCATGTTGCCTTGCATTGTCACTGTACTAGTCTAACACCATGTTGCCTTGCACTGTCACTGTCTTTGCCTGTTTATAAAGTTCTTCCTTAGAGCATATTTGATCATTATGATTAGGTTTTAGGGTCATGGTCAGGATTTGTCTCAATGTACTGCTTGGAAGCAGTCAGCGCTAAAAGCAGGCGGATTGCACAGTACAAAACGCAGAGTCAAGAACTGTAAAATGTGTTGTCTAAGAGACAAGAATTTGTGAAATGTGTTATCTAAGAGACAAGAACTGTGAAGTGTTATCTAAGAGACAAGAACTGGGAAATGTGTTCTCTAAGAGACAAGAACTGTGAAATGTGTTATCTATGAGACAAGAACTGGGAAATGTGTTATCGAATAGACAAGAACTAGGAAATGTGTTGCCTAAGAGACAAGAACTGGGAAATGTGTTGTCTAAGAGACAAGAACTAGGAAATGTGTTGTCCAAGAGACAAGAACTGGGAAATGTGTTATCTAAGAGACAAGAACTAGGAAATGTGTTGCCTAAGAGACAAGAACTGGGAAATGTGTTGTCTAAGAGACAAGAAACTGGGAAATGTGTTGTCCAAGAGACAAGAACTGGGAAATGTGTTGTGTCTAAGAGACAAGAACAGGGAAATGTGTTGCCTAAGAGACAAGAACTGGGAAATGTGTTGTGTAAGAGACAAGAACTGGGAAATGTGTTGTGTAAGAGACAAGAACTGGGAAATGTGTTGTGTAAGAGACAAGAACTGGGAAATGTGTTGTGTAAGAGACAAGAACTGGGAAATGTGTTGTCTAAGAGACAAGAACTGGGAAATGTGTTGTGTAAGAGACAAGAACTGGGAAATGTGTTGTGTAAGAGACAAGAGCTGGGAAATGTATGTCTAAGAGACAAGAACTGGGAAATGTGTTGTGTAAGAGACAAGAACTGGGAAATCTGTTATGTCTAAGAGACAAGAACTGGGAAATGTGTTGTGTAAGAGACAAG